>VXBR01008363.1:146739-168983 GCA_013400215.1 Cisticola juncidis | reverse complement strand
GCCTGGTCCCGCCCCGCCCCTGCGGCGGCTGCGGCCCCGCCCCTGCGGCGCTGCGCACCGTACCCCGTGTGTTACACCGTGCCCCTCTGTGTCATACTGTGCTCCTCCGTGTCACACCGTGCCCCTCCGTGTCACAGCGTGCCCCACCGGCCGGGCTGGGGGGAGAGCCCCTGGCGCTCTCCCTGTTGTGCCGGCGGCAGGCGGAGGGGGTTGCGGCTCAGCGCACTGTTCAGCGGAGGTGGGGGGGTGGGTATTTGGTTTCCCAAAATTACACTGTCCAGTTAATTGACTGAAGCCAAAATGCAGCAGCAAAGTATTATTGAAAGTACACTGTTTATGAAAGTGGCTTAAATAAAGTGAATGTGTCTCCTACCATGTTTAATAGGAAACTTCCCAATCTTTTCCAGCGTTATTCCCAACTGTCAGTTCAGGTCAAAGACTGCACGCTTGAAAACCTTTACGGCAAATCAACTGGATGAAATTAAGGATCCCTCTGGTCTTTTTTATATTCTTCCCTTTCAGAAAGTAAGTAAGATATCTTCAGTTTAACATTAAAGCCAAATTTAAATGGTTCTACATAATAGTTTTCATACTGCGTGTCCCAGCTGCAGCGTTATATGTAGTATCATACAGGAATCAGTCAGCAGCGTGAAGTTTAGCAGTCATAGAATTGTTTAGGTTGAAAAAGACCGTTAAGATCATCAAATCAAACAATTAACCCTGCACTGTCCAGCCCATCACTTAGCAACATCCCTAAGTGCCACATGTGCACATCTTCTAAATACTTCCAGGGATGGTGACTCAGCCAGTTCCCTGGGCAGCCTTTGCCAGTGGTGACAGCCCTGTTGGTGAGAAAATGTTTCCAGTCAGAAATTCTCTGGTGCAACTTAGGGCCATTCCCTCTGGTCCTGTCACTCGTTACCTGGGAGAAGAGACCAATCACCACCTCACTAGAACCTCCTTTCAGGTCACTGCAGCGAGTGATAAGGTCCCCCTTGACCCTCCATTTCTCCAGGCTAGATAGCCTCTCTCAGCTGGTCTTCGCAGGATTTGTTCTCTGAACCCTTCACCAGCTTTGTTGCCCTTCTCTGGACTTGCCTTAGTTGCTCAATGTCTTTCTTGTTGGAAGGGAGCCAAAACTGAAAGTAAGATTCGAGAGATGGCCTCACCAGTGCCAGGTGCAGGAGGGTAATCCCTGCTCTGGTCCAGCTGGCCACACTATTCCTGATACAGGCCAGGATACTCTTGGCCTTCTTGGTCCCCTGGGCACACACTGGCTCTTACTCAGTAGCTGCCAACCAGCACCCCCAAGTCCTTTTCCCAGCAGCTTTCCAGCCACACTGCCCCAAGCCCATAGAGCTGCATGGGGTTGTTGTTATCCAAGTGCAGGACTCAGCACTTGGCCTTGCTGAACATGATAAGATTGTCCTCAGTCCATCAATCCAGCCCACCCAGAAATCTTCACAGAGCCTTTCTACCCTCCAGCACATCAACAGTCATACCCAACATTGTGCTTTCTGTGAACTCACTGAGGGTACACACCGGATGCCCTTGTCCAGATTGTTGATAACAGGGACCCCAGTACTGGGAAACACCACGGTGACAGGATGTAGCACCATTCAGCACCACTCTCTGGCCTGGACATCCAGCCAGTCTTTTACCCAGCAAAGAGTTCACCCATCCAAGGCATGAGCAGCCAGCTCCTCCAGGAGAATGCTGTGGAAAAATGGTGTCACAGGCTTTACTGACTTTGGTAAAGTCCAGGTAGACAACATTAACATCCATTCCCTCCTCCACTCAGTGGGTCACCTTGTCATAGAAGGAGAACAAGCTAGTCAAGCTTTAATAAACCCTTGCTGACTGCACCTTATCACCTATTTGTCCTGTACATGCTGGGTGGTGGCACTCCAGGTAATCTGCTCCATAACCTTCCCTGGCACTGAGGAAGACTGACAAGCTTCTGCCAAAAAGAATAATATATACAGAAAACGCAATGTACACTGTTTTTGTAGTGCAGTAATCAACGTATCAATGGGGAATATTTGTAATATACCTTAATCCTATGTATCATTTACTCCTTAGCCTAAAAATGTAAATTTAGACATTTTAACACTCATTTTTTAATATTATCAGTCTCAATTGCTTCTTGTTTGACTTTTTTTTTTAAGTACAATTTTACATTTTCTAAATAGCTTAAATTTATTTCTAAATTCCTACAGGGTTACTTGGTGAATTGGGATGTTCAGAGACAGGTTTGGGACTATCTCTTTGGAAAAGAAATGTATCAAGTAAGAGCCTTTTCCTAATTACATATTTTGTGCAGATTAAATACTGACTAATGGAATTAACAAATACTAAGTAGAACGCGTGATCTTACTGTTCTCTTTGCAAGTGTCTTCAATTAGAAATCACAGTGATTTAAGTTTTTGCAAACACTTTTGAGTTCTGGTGTAGAATTTTGAAAAATATTTAAATTTTTTTGTCTTGTTGGTATGTACTCATATTGAGTGCAGCTCACATAAGAAATTCATATCAATATAATTAAGAGTTCAAGTTAAAAAATAATCACAGATAGATACAATGTAGTTAAGAGATCAAGAAATAGTTAATGTAAAAGGGAGGGATGAGCTGGGTCAGTAGGCCAAAATACATAAACATTTAGTAATCAACTTTGGCTAGACATTTTCTATCCATAAATAACATAAATGTATAAAATATAAATATTTGATACTTTATTTTCCATATCCCACAAACTAGATTTAGCACAGGAAGTGTATTAAGACTTTTCTTTAATTTTTTTCTTTTAAAAATATTATGTTCTCTGGAAATTCTTGAGTTTTTTCTAACACCTGTGTACTGAGAATGAAAGTAATGCCTCAAATTAGCTTAATCTCTGTACATTTTTATATTAAAAATATAAAGTGCTGGCTTTTGAGACATAAATTTCATCTTAGTTTTGGAACAGTATTCAATGTAGTCATGGTTTTGAGAATTGTTTTTAATTCTTCCTCACAAGTGAAGGCTACAGAGAGACACAGCTGGTAATGTTTTTATGGATATATCCAGTATGATTGAAGTAACCCTATGAAGTCCTCTCTAAAGGAGTGTTTGAGATACTGGTAAATGTAGAAAGCCCAGAATCTTTTGCTGGCCTCAGCAGAGGTCACTGGGAGTTGTGATTCTTCACTGTACAGGACTTTGGTTATTAGACAAGGAATTCTGTGGTGCAAGTGGTGAGCTGTCTAGGAGACTTATTTTTCTGTAGTTGACAGGATTAGCGTAAAGTATTTTACATTAAAGTTGTAATGTTCCTTTGTGGAGTCTCTTTAAAATGTTGGATTACAATTTGTAAGGATGGGAACAGAATCAGGGTATGTATGAGTGTTCCCTTCTATTATGTTTTTTATCCGTTAATTAGGTAAACTTGTATTACTGCTCATGAAGCCTTTAAAAAATGCTAAAACATTCTAAGTGTAGCTTCTACATACAGATATGGCAAGTGGTAGTCCTGTCTTCAGATTTACATGATCTTCCACTGCTACAAAAGATGGTAAGGGATTATTCATTTCTGTGTTTTATGCAATGACAATCTTAATGTGTTTTTCATAGGTGGATTTTGTAGATACCAATATTATTATTACTGAACCTTATTTTAACTTCAGTTCAATACAAGAATCTATGAATGAAATTTTATTTGAAGAATATCAATTTCAAGCAGTTCTTAGAGTAAATGGTGAGTATGTCTCAGTCTAGTTTGCATTTATGTATTTTGAAGCTAAACCCTTTAAATAAATGAATAAGCAAGCACACATATATATACATAGTAAAAAAACTACTTCAGTTGCTTCCTAGCTCTTGAGTAAAAGTGCATTAAACATTTAAAAAATTACTTATTTTACAAATTCCATCTGTACTTTTGTACTACTTCTTATAGAGTGTCGTGGTATATAAATAAAGGAAATTTGAGGAGATTAACGATGACAGAAATAACAGATGGATTTGAAACTGGATAGCATTTAAAGAATTCTACCAAAAATTTGCATGAAGTCTTTATCTGATAACTTTCCTTTTTTATGGGGTAGGACTGGTTTTTTGTTTGGTTTTGTTATGGATTAGCAAATAAAATGCAGCATTACAATTATGAAATGTATTGTGTCTCACAGGGAATGTGTAAACAACAATACCACCCTTCTGAAAGATAACTGGACATAGGCTACTCCTTTAGATAAGTTTGTAAGTTTATAGGCTGATCAGTGTGATTAGACTTTAGAGGAAATAGAACATGGACTGGAATTCCTGAAAAATAGGGCCATATATAACACTTAATTTTATCCACTGCCAAAATGAATTAATGCACTGGCTGTATTATTATGTATTGAGATCTTGAAAGTCTGCCAGAGGCATGTAAAATATGAAGCAAGTACACCTTCATATCATTGTAAATTCTAAATGTTCCTATAACAATGGAATTAATTTTTTTTTGTATTTCAGCTGGAGCTCTTAGTGCACACAGGTATTTCCGGGATAATCCATCTGAGCTGTGTTGTATCATCGTGGATAGCGGATACTCTTTTACCCACATTGTACCTTACTGCAGAAGTAAAAAGAAGAAAGAGGCAATTATCAGGTATACTGCAGTATATATTTTCTAGAAGAACTGATTGCTGTCTCTCAAGTTAATAGTTACAGAATTTCTCATGTTACTCTTTTTCTGTAGGATTAATGTTGGAGGGAAACTCTTGACCAACCATCTAAAAGAGATCATCTCTTACAGGTAAAGCATCTAATTTTTACTCTGAAACTTGGTATTAAATGAGCTAGAAGTGTATGGAGTTATCTTATTGGTTCTGTGAATTATAGATTAATTGCTTTTCAAAGCAGAAGGGAATTTTTTGTCTGCTATAGTCTGCTAGCTACCATCTTGACCTTAAGGTCAAAAGGAATACAGTGAAGAATTAGGCTGTTACTTTTCAAAGTGCCAATGCTTTTGAAGTTGTTGAGGTTACCTGTGTCATCACACTTACTTACACAAGTCTTAACATATTTTCTGAGGTCTCTCAGTAGATCATCAGTCAGATGACTTGTATCAATATTGCAAATAAAATGCAGTAGGATCAACTTTTCATTGGGATTCTTTAGCTTGGAACTTGATTTAGGTAAAGGTCTTTGCCAGAGAGCTACTAGCAGGATTACAGCTGTGCTTGTTAGCAAGACAGTGGGCAAATGCACATGAATGTATTTACTGAACTGTGAAACAGGACAGTACTGACTTCCAGTAGGCGAGGAATGCTTTTGTAAATTGAGTACAAGTTTAGATACTGAGACAGTAGCTTGCTGTGACTGAAAAATAATGGTTGTTCCAGCAGAAAACTGCACAGGCAATAGAACACTTAATTACTCTCAAACTTCTGTGGTTTTGGTTTTTGTTGTTCACAGGCAGCTACATGTTATGGATGAAACACATGTAATTAATCAAGTGAAAGAAGATGTGTGTTATGTTTCTCAAGAGTTTTACAAAGACATGGACATCGCCAAGTATGTATACAATGGTACTAAATGTAACAGTTGGTACTTCTGAATAATGTTTGTACAAACAAAACTATACTCTTAATCAGAAAATCAGTTAAGTTAAAGAAGTCTTGTCAGTATAAAATAGTTGGAATTTAGAACTCCTTCTTTATTCTGTTGAATTTTACATTCCTTTTCAGATTGAAAGGAGAAGAAAATACTGTAATGGTAGATTATGTTTTGCCAGACTTCAGCACAATCAAAAAAGGATTTTGTAAGGTAATGATAGTTCTGAAGTGGGTTTTTTTTTGATTGTTCTGCACAAGTCTAGTGGAGAGGCTAAAAATACTCTCTTTTTTCTAATGCTGTATTGTAACATCTTTCTGTGCTATGCATTAATTGGTAAAGTTTTTCCTCAGTAAGTTGGGATGAACAAAAAATACTGTTTTTCTGGCAAAGCATTTTATGTTCTATTATTTAACAGTTTCAGCTTTCTGTTTTTGTGCTCTGTCATACAACTTGTCTGTATCATTATTAAGTTTTTTTTAGTTAGGAAATGGTTTTTTGTAAGTTTCTCTGAATTACATTTAAACATCCAAATAGGTTGAAAGTTCAAAGTCATGTTAAGCAGAGCCTGAAATACCAGTGAAGACAATTAAACGGTTTAATCTCATTTACTGAGCCAGCTTTAGTTTTGAAAGCAGCTCTATATTTTAAGGCCACTCTCGTGCATACCAGTTTTGTTTTGCTTTGGACAAAACTGCAGTTGACAAGAGCAAAGTCAGTGCAGATGTAATACCAGAATATGCATTATTCTCAAAAGATTTGCTGGTAGATAATATGACAATGGCAGCATACACTGCCAACCTCTGCAGGACATGAAATAGATTAGCTGAACATTCTCAGATGTGATTTATTTTCTTAAGCACTGGGTACTATTCATGTTTTTAATTTAGCCAAGGGAAGAGATGGTGTTAAGTGGAAAATACAAGACTGGTGAACAAATACTTCGTCTAACAAATGAAAGATTTGCAGTTCCAGAAATACTTTTCCATCCTTCAGATATTGGTATTCAAGAGATGGGAATTCCTGAAGCCATTGTTTATTCTATCCAGAATTTACCTGAAGGTATATCCTAAAAGTATTTTGAAAAGGACAGGGGGTGGGAGAAGGAGGGATGTTGTAATGGCTTTTGTTTCATTTGGCGTGAAACTGACCATAGCATCAAAGAGTAAAACCTGTCTGATTGCTGTTTGTCAGAAGTAATACCAAGGCTTTAATTTCATAGATTACGTACAGGTAATTATTGTTATTATTACAAAGAGACTTTCATAGGTTTTATAGTGCCATATAACTATGGCAGCATTTAGGCTATTAATGTACTGTTAAAAAGCCTGTGTCACTTAAAATCCCTTTTGAAAGGGGAATTGTGTTGGCAAACATGAAATTTAATAAATATAAGAAAACAGTAATTATCAAAGCCAAATTCTGAAATCAGGGAGAACACAGGATGACTGATCACCTTCTCATATTTCTCTTTAACTGATATGCTGATTAGATGATCATAAATTTTTTGTATGCATATTTCTTATTTCTGTTCCAATTCATAACAAAATTGGAAAAATCACCACCTTTAATGTGTAGATGTATGTTCTGTCTCCTAACTACAGATTTACTTAATTATTTTACAGAAATGCAGCCTCATTTCTTCAAGAACATAGTTCTTACTGGGGGAAACACCCTTTTTCCAGGCTTCAGAGATCGGGTTTATTCTGAAGTTCGATGTCTTACTCCAACTGACTACGATGTTTCCGTTGTTCTTCCTGAAAAGTGAGTATTAAACTACTAAATAGAAGGGACTTTATCTTTCTAGCAGAACAAACAATAAAGTAGGGTTTCTTTTGCTGATTAAGAAGGTAGATTGAGTAAAGGCATTAATTTAAATATTAAGTGAACAAAAATTGTGCAAGAAGGATGTTTTAAATCAGTGTATTTTCAGACAAAATAAAGAAACTAGAGATCACCTGCTTGCTCTGTACTTTAGCTAATAAAGTTAAGGAAGTGTTTTTACGGTCAGCCTTTTTACTGTAAACAGATAAATAAGACTGTATTGTCATTATGTGGGTATGTAAGTATGTAAGATTAGAACTTAGTCTTTTACTTAGAATTTTCAGCATCTGAATGATGCCATGTCATTATTAATGTACCACTTTAGGGATTAGGAAGGGGTAACATCTTTGCAGAAGGAGTGGAGATGAAACAAATGTATTTTAAATATACAAAAAAATGCTACTTTTTAACAAGTGTGAATAAAGAGTATTTTTAAATACTATAAAAGAATTATTATCAGTGTGAAGTAAATACAAAGACAAATCCATGTTGTTCCCTCTTCACACCTGCCTTCAAAGACACCCTTTTTTAAAAACCAAAGTTTCAAACTAAAAAAGTTTCAAACTTTGTCTCGTAACTTCTCTGGAGCTGGATGGTTTGATTTAGCAATCAAAAATGTAGTTTAAATAGGTATGGCTAAATAAAAGTGTTGGAAATCATCACTGCCTATTTCTATTATAAATAATCTATACAATAACAATATATACAGTAACAATAGTAACAATAATATTGTTCATTTTCAGCCCTATTACTTACTCTTGGGAAGGTGGGAAGCTCATTTCTGAAAATGATGATTTTGAAGACATGATAGTAACTAGAGAAGACTATGAAGAACATGGACACAATATCTGTGAAGAGAAATTTGACATATAAATGGCATCATTGGATATGTTATTCCATTGATTCACTTAGAATGGAATTCTTTGAACTACAACCTCTTTTCCATCAGCTAGGATTGTGTTTTAGCTTTCCTGTCTTGAATTGGGTTGAGAAAAATAATTTTAAGAGCTTAGAAGTTAAGTTTTACAAGCATAATACTATTAAATAATATGTTCATTGCAATTTCATTGTTTGTATCTTTTCTGATAGCTTAATTGTATTTTTATTGCAAAACACCTCAGTGCATGAGGCAATAAAAGTAAAAAATGCTTGTACAGGTGTGATGCTAATACATAGTGAGAAGAAATGGTTTAGGTTTTTTCTTCCAAAATGAGTATCATTCTAACTCACATATTTCACTAAAAGGGCATTAAACACATCTCCAAAGGTGCCTTTGATGTTGCCTTTCCTGAAAAGAAATACATGAGTTTTAGTTTTGGTTATTTTAGGGAGTAGCTGTGAGAGAAATACACTTGAAATGTGGCCACTGCTACTGACAGTATGCTTAGGTTTTGAGAAGAGTAATTTGAACAATTCCTTTTTCTAAAGGAATTTCTTTTTAATTTAGTAGGTTGTGGAGGTTTTTGTTTGGTTGTTGTTTTAAACAATGCCTGAGCAAATAAGCTTCCTGCCACTCCCCTCATCTTTCTGAGAAGAAGGTGCCACAAAGGTGAACAAAGCTTGCAGGTGTGACCTGGGTGATGACCCGTGTCCTCTCCATGCATCCTAGATAACACAAATACCCCAGCACTTGTTATTTCTGGCATCAGAAGCTGTGTTTGGCCATCAGTCTGTGCAGCGTGGCATGCAGGAGGGGGAACAGCCTGGGCCAAGAGCCACCAGAACGCTGGGAGGGCCAGGCTAAATGGGAGTGCCCCACTTGGCTTGCTTGCTTGCCAAGACACAGACAGGCACTCAGGGTGGATAATGGACATTGGAGTATTCTGCTATGTCTCATATTCCCTCCCTCATCTGCCCTAACATAAAACCAGTATTTGTGGCTACCTTGCATAAAGGACATCGAAGAGCAGCCAGTGCCTCAGAGTGGGAGATGATCTTACATATGATCTTTTTTACTTTGGACTGCCAGTTCATGATTGCTTTCCTCTGATCTGACCTGCTGAAAGGAATGAAAGGGGTACCTTCCTCCTGCTGTTAGCAGCTACATGAGCCACACAGGAGGCAGCTAGGGTACGAAGGCATGAGACCAGCACCTACAAATTGTTGGACCCATATTGTGTGACTTTTTGTTGGATATGAATAAGTCTGGTACACTGTCACTTTGATGGCCACATGGAGAAGCCCTTTTTAACTGTTTCATGAAAGTATCAGCATACTTTAGCTGGGACTAAAAGAAACATAGATGTTCTCATGAAAGTACTAATGAACTTTTTCCTTGGCAGGAGCAAACATGAATGCTCTGTGAATAGAAGCAAGCCTACTTTGAAGGTGCATCACTTGTGCTTTGATAAGACTGTACTGAAAAGTATCTCAACTAAACTCTTCACTCTGAATATTCTCTACTTCAAACAAATACATACTGGCAATTAATTTGATAGCTCTATGCTAGAAATCATAAACAGAAATGAGAGACAGGCCCCAAGTTTCCCTACCACATGATTCGGTGTCAAATACTGTTAAAAACACGACAGAACTTTCTGAAGTCAAATTAATTTTTTCTAATTTTGGAATTTAACTGAAAACCAGTAGTCTATAGTTCACCAAGCCTATTGTGTTCAGTGGGCTCTTAGAAGTAGAGTAACAGGCTTCTGTCAACAGAAGATAAAAGGTGAGTAGATCCTCTTGTCAGGGTATGTGAATAAAACAGAGCTCTCAAGAGCTCTTCCTTTCCTTTGCAGAAGGAAAGGAATAGATCAGTCTTAGCTTCTTGTTCCATTAACTGAAGGGAACCACAGGGCAGCTATAAACTGCTGCTTGGAACACTTCCTTATTGTTTAATACCTGGTTCTACAGCCCCTGAGCTGCCTCTTCCTTATGAGCACACAATGAAATGAAAGACTCACCACTTTTTGTACAATTCTTTATTATATTTAAATTACCACAAGAAAATTCTAAATCAAGTCAAAGTGCAAGTTTGTTTTTTAACAACACAGTTTTTCCCAAAGCAATTCCCAGCCACAAATTACCACGTTACCACCTTTCTCTGTTACCAGGTGTAATGTTTTGAGTAAGACACAGTAAAGGCACTGAAGATGGAGAGAGAGAAAAAATGAGAAATTAGAGAAAAAAAAAACCCAACTAAAGTCTCTTGCTTCTACTGCTCAACACCAGAAGCATTTAGTCAGGAAACACTTTCCTGTTTACAAGTCTCAATAACATGCTTCTGTATATCCTCCCTCTTCTGGGCGAGTGACCAAAACCCCACACAGGGCTAGAAAAAGAATACATGGCCCTGTACTATAGGAATTAGAACGTTCACCTCTGAAAGGGGAAGCGTGAACATTTTTCCTCCTCTAGAAATTATTTATTTCACACTGGTAAATCACAGTTAAACAGCAAGTGCATATACAGGGATTCATGGACAGAGATTTCAACTATATTCCCTGACTTCTAATAGGGCCATGTAATTTAAATTAGGCTACTTCAAATATACAAGTTAACTTAAGCGTACAGGTAATAGGTTATGTTGTGTATATCTTATAGTGTAACTATTTTGATTTAAAAATAAAACAGCACTTGTTTTAAGAAAGCTTCGGTATCCTGCTGACTTGACTATGTTTGAAGCCTACGGGAGGATGGAGACACCTAAAGCACATTCACAACAACAAAAAAATCATGATTAGAGTAGTGAGTGGTGAGACTAGAGCAGAGGTCTTTGAGTCTTTGTCCAATACATGATTAAATGTCTGCTGCAAGGATGAAAGAAGTAATGTAACCCCTATCACACTATATCACATATTAATTTATTATAAAAAAAGACTGAGACAATTGGGTTTGTTCAGCCTGAAAAAGAGAAGGCTTTGGGGTGTTGTAATTGTTGCCTTCCTGTACCTTAAGGCAGACTACAAAGAGACCAGGAGAGGGACTTTTGAAAAGGGCATAGTGTAGTGACAAGACAAAGACTTCAAACTGAAAGAGAACAGGTTTAGATTCAATATTAGGAAAAAATTCTTCCCTGTGAGGATGGTGAGGCACTGGAACTTGTTGCCCAGAGAAGCTATGGATACCCCATCCCTGAAAGTGTTCAAGGCCTGCTTGAATGGGACTGTGAGCAACCTGGTCTAGTGAAAAGTGTCCCTGCCCATTGCATGGGGTTTGGTAATAGATGACCTTTAAGATTCATTCCAATCCAAACCATTCTATGATTCCATGATTTAATGATTTGAATCAACAAATCTTTTCAATGTAGAGTTAACCATCAATGTGTCAAGACAGGCCAATATACTTTCTAGCTTTGCCCTATGAATTCATAAACATTACCAAAGTGTTTATAATAAATAACTGCACACTATCAAAATATCCTCATGTTAAAATAAATTACTTAAGTATACTAAAATCTAAAACAAGATAATTATTCCTCAAGTTTCTTCAGAATGAAACTTGTTACTTGTATTAGCAGCAGCTCAGTCTGCCAGAGTAAGGAGGCAGTAACAACAGGCTGTAATTACTGACTGCAAGCACGCACAGCTCCCCTGCCTAATAAATCGTTCCTGCTGAATATTCAAAACCCACTGACCTGATTCCAACATTTTTTACACACTTTGTACACTTCTACAATATCCACAGGAGTCACAACCTACAGTTTAAGATGAGATGAAGTTATTATTAATGAAAGATAGAAAAGATTAAAAACTCCTACTGATTATCAACACAAGCATGGCTCAGAACACAGATATGGCTCAGAAAGCCATGGGGTGGTGGGACAGACGGAAAAAAGTGCCAAACCCTGAACTCAAGGCAGCCCAAGCAGTGTGCTGTAATTAAGTATATTTTGCTTAAAAGATTAATTAGATTTAATGCTTTTTAGCAGCATAGTAATTTTGATAGTTGCAGCTTCCTGAAACTGAAGATGTAAAGAAAAAAACATTTTTATGCACAATTTTCATGTGCCTCCTCTACTCTTTACAAAAAAGATGAGAAATAGGCTGTATTGAAGTCTAAACATTTGGAGTAGAAAATTCACATGTAGTTTTACGACCACTACAGTAGACAAAAGAATGGTATTTTTGGAATTCTTTGATTAATTTCTTCTTCTGCTTCGCAGGAACAGTAGGGTCATTGTCCATCTCTTGAATCAGTGCTAGAAGATACTGATTGGTTTGTTGCTTTTGATCTTCGTATTCATTAGTTGTAATGCGCTGACAGAAGATGAAGCCTTTTTAGGAAATCAGAGGTTCAGATTAAGTTTCATGCATCATGTAAAAGCCTTGTTAAAAATTACGATAAGAAACGTATTGATACTCCAGTTCAGATGTGATTACATCTATAGGCAATGTGAAGCATAGAGCTCTCCATTGAGAATGGATGGAAATCTCAACATTAATTGCAAAAATAAAGTTGAAAAGCAGTGTTACAAGTACAGTATCATAGAATATTGTGTATTGCAAACAGGCCTGCCAGACAAAGAGCAAATACAGTTCACACACAGAAACCACAATAAAGAACATTACACAATAAGAATGGCACCTTGCATTTGTCAGAATCCAAAGATTCCCTGTGAGTAAATGGCATCTGTAGCAAGGCTCAGGACCTAATGCAAGTGAATAAAGACTTCGGAGAAATAGTTGCCTCTAAACTACACTACAAAAATCAGGAACAGAATTTAGAAGCTTCTACATGAGTTGACAGCTGAGTATGGTTTGGGGACCAGAAGCAGAGGCAATGCAAGAGAGATACGTAACTCAGCACAGCTTAGCTAAAGAAAGGTTGTGAATCTCTGTAGTAAAGTACTGCCTTGCAAGGACTCAAGCCCTCTCACTGTGCAGGTGAGTTTTGGCCTGAGGAAAGACTAGCATACTCCACACTTTTTTTTCCTATATATATTAGAGAACAATTTGATTGAACAATGTCAGTTGCCTAAAGGGGAAAATTTTCTTATTAATTCTTCTTTACCAACACCATCATCTTTAGGCTTCACATAGAGAGTTGTCAGAGTTTTCATATGGACCTGACCTTCCCTCCTTCTACAGTAAGTTTGTCAAACATCAATAGATTTTATGGTTTAGTAGACTCACATGAAGAAAATAAACAGCACTTTCAAAAGGGAAAGCTTAACAACTGGCAAAGAGATTAACTTAAAACTTCAGCATGGATCATTAGGTTTGTGGTTTCAAGTGTCTTACTAGATTAAAACCAACCCCAGAGTTCTCTGGCTGGTTTTAGTCTTTTTTTATTTCCAGCAGACCTAAGGATTCCTGCAATTGACAGACCTCTTTTCTTATCTGAGTCTCCCAGCCTTCCCTCCTGCTCCCACCCGGACTTAAGAAGTTCACCAGCTAAGAATGCTCAATAGCTCCTAGGAAAGTTTTTGGAAAGAAAAGGGAAAGTGACACCAGAATAAGAGGCACATAGGAAAATGGGAACATGCCATGCCAGAGCTTACAATCAGATCAAACAGACTATCTCAAGAAGTAGATGGAACCTATATGCATTTATAGATTGGAACCCCAAAACTTTGTAGGAAAAATGGAATATGGGGTTTTTACTTCAGTTCCCTGTTCAGTGTGTTGATGGAGATCATACAGGCTCTGAGAATATTACAGACAGGCAGGTCTTTCCACTGTTGCTCATCTCTGTATTCATTGGCTTCACAATATGTGATTCCTAGAACACTGAACCAGAAGGAATTTAGACTCATTCCAGAACCCAAAACAGATGGTAAAAGAGTCTGTACCAAACTAGTTCTTGAGCAGCTGCTGTATTAAATATAATACTACACAGCAAAATAACTTAGTGTAATTTGGTTCCTGAGTGGGTTTTTTTCAGTGTTTAAGCACACAATGCACTGGCAATACAGGAGTCAAAGAAGATAAAGAGTCAGAGAGAAATTCAATTATTTAAGCCAACCCTTTTAATCAGTGTTGCAAGGTATTTTTGACAGCAAGGCCAGATGGAATGTTAGCTCAAAAGAAATAAGCTGAAAAGCACTATCCCCATATACAGAAGGGTAGTGTAACCTAAAAGGAAGGCATTTGATACTTGGTAAGCCCTAAGATCTTAATAAACTTTAAGCTTACCCAGAAAAAGGAAAGAGTTCTTCAAAACACTTAACAGTTACAACACTAAACAATCAAAGTCTGTCCTCAAGTCATCTACTAGAACCTAGAACTACTGAGTTCTGTGAGAAAGTGTTGGTGTCTTGTGGCAAAAAATAAAAGAATACTGTTCCTAATTACAAAGTCCCATCAAATTCACAAACCAAATTAGAAGCAAAACATTTCAGGAAGCACATTTTGCACTACTATTTCCAGAAGTAACTATTTGATAAAAATTTAAAAAAATGTAATGTATCCAAACTAGATTATTAATAAATCCTTGTTCTCCAATATTCAGACCAGTTTTGCAGATAGCATATAATTTAATATTTAGGGCATTAGCCAGTGATCCCCCTAATGTTTCACTTCTAACAAAGGAAGAGAACAGTCTATGCACAATTATAGTTAACTGATGATAAACCAGTTTGTATACAGTAATTTATATAAAAATTTATCCCATCATCTACCTGAATTGATATCTGGATCTTGCCCTTCTAGCAAACTCTCAAGTCTCCTACTCGTTAGTTCCAGAAGAGTTAAAGGAGTCTGAAAATACAACCCAACAAAGAAAACATTACAAAGGCAATACTTCTGTATTTTGATAATCTAAAGCCTTCAGAAAACGAATTTAAGAACAAATAGTTAAATGCAGAAGAATCTATGCCCACATTTATTTAGGTACATATTCAAAGTTTCTCGCAGAATTGCACTAAAACACATAGTTTTACTAAGACACATGTGTTTATTTCTGGTATCTCTGGCCAAAGAAATAGAAAGCAAAAAGCTCTAGAAGTTGTTTTCCATGGCAAAAAATGCAGTGTAAAACAAGCTGGTTTCAGCTTTCGCACCAGGCTTTCAATTGCAGCTGTTGGAGTGAACCATTGTCCACTTGCTGTCCCTGCACACAGCTCTGGCCCAACTCCAGTGGGGAATCAAAGCCCCAACCCTCATGTCAGAACTTTCATACAAATTAAAAAAGGGAGGTTGGCTGTGTACTAAAAAATACAAAACCCCCACTAACCAACTAACTACTTAGTGCTTTCAAACTAGACTGAAGCTAATTTAAAAAAAAAAAAAAAAGTTCGATGTCTCAACTTGAAGTCAGAAGTGAAAATTGATGTGTTGTATAAAAATAAAAACCAGTGTTTTATTGAAACCAAATTTCTGTGAAGCTTATTTTTATATGGTATGGTAAAGTTTCATCTTTTCTCATGTGACATTATGATGGAACATAAATTAAGGAAATTATAAAAGGCCTGCATATTTATACAACTCATCAAGTTTAATAGAAAGGCTACTAGCATTTTGTGGTTCTATTTGTTTCCTTCAATTTAGAAGTTAACATTCCAAAATACTGAAGTATCTTTTAAAGTTGCCATTTTTCTATCACTCAGTGTATGCCAGTGAGCTTCTAAAGGAGAAAGACACTAAGATACATAAATATTTTGTAGGCATTCATTACCAACAAGGTGCCAAAATGACCCTATAAAATTATTAATATTTTAAATATTTTCCTAATACAAATCATGCAAATGAAGAGAGAGGATATAATTTATAAAGGATTGCAAAGTTCGCAAAAATCTGTCCTCCATAGTCTGGAATAGCTTCTCACCCTGTTTGGCTGTACTATTAAACTGTAACAAATGGAACATTAAACACAGTTCCTCAACTTGTCATACCCCAAAAAAGGCAATTTATGGCATTAAACATTTAAAATTACAAAGTCAATGATGTAAGGAGAATGATACCTTGAAAAGCTCTGAGTGATTGTCCATGAGAAACTGAGTCAGCAGTTCTGCCTGTGGTTTTGACAGTGTCCTGTTTTGTAAGATGAACTTTGTACAAGTCTTGATGATCACAAATCTGTTCTCAAACTAGAAAAAGTAGTACCCAGATTTGGCATTAGATTGACTTGCAGTGTGCTAGCAAAGACTAAGTATAACAGGGTTCTATCAGTGGGAAACAGATCGCACAGAAAGGCAGTAAATAGAATTTCTAACTGCACAAAAATGTTAGCTTTACTATGAGAAAGTGCTATTTTTCACATTAAGCAGAACAGATACTTACTTGTTTTTGAAGTCTGTAGCCCTCAGATTCCGACGCGATGGCTAGGAATATAAGGAGCCTGTGAAGTTCTTCACTAATATTTGGTGCTAATAATCTAAGATAAAGTTGTAATGCCTCTAGAGCTTGACCTGTTTTTCCTTTTTCTGCCATGAAGTAAAAGAGCATATCCAATGTTAGTATTCGTTTTCAGAGTCATGAATACTTATTTAAATCCCAATAGTAATCCCACTTTTTGGGGGGGGGGTTCCTTCCAAACAAAATTTCATGTTGTTCCAGTTATTAAAGGATTCTTTTCTCAACCCTCAAGTTTTAATTTTTCCTCCCCCACCAGGGGCAGGGTGGCAGCAGGCAGTGAGTGAGCAGCTTTGTAGTACTTAGTTGGCAACTGAGGTTAAGGCACAACAACCCAATAGGACTGAAGCAGCAGCAAAAAAACATATTTAAGTAGGATTAATCTTAAACTTGTGTTTAAATGAAACCCTTCTGGTTTATTTGTATGCATATGATGGGAGGGTTCTCAATAGTCCCTTTCATAATTTTAAATAACTTCTATTACTGAAAAGGACCCTACGTCCATAATATAAAAACATTATTCCAGTTAACATGAAAAAACTCAATAGCAATGATTTTAGTTTTGTATTATTACTTAGTAGTAGCAATGAGACAAATTCTGACTCGGGGTAAGTAACTCAAACAATAAGAGTATTTACATATTGAAAGAGTCACTCACACAGGTTGGTGACTCTCTATCCTTCCAGATTTTCAAAATTCAGTTGGACGAGACCCTAAGGAAATTGATCTAACTTTGAAATGTGTCCTTGTCTTGAGCAGATGTTCTTAATAGTGATCTGCAGCATTTCCTTCCAACCTAAAAAGTGCATCTACAATGGCATTGCAAGAGGTGTCATGATTCAGTCAATTAATGCTTAGTGACATCCTCTACACAGCTTTCTTCCATACTTTTTTTTCCAGGTTGCTCTTACCTATGAGTTCTATAATTCCTGAATGAATATCAATATCCTGAGTGGCAAGAAGAGAGTCCTTCTTTTGACTGTAATACTTAATTATAACATCAAAAAGAATCTTCTTGTATGTATCAGGACTACTGGGGTTGTTACTGCTTTGAGGTAATTGCTGACTAACCATCACCAGGAACTGGTCAGGAAAATACTCCAAGCATTCAATTGCAGCATAGAGCCATCTATCAAGCCTGTAAAAGGAAAAGGTAGTTATACTGCTCGCTTCAAAATGCTCTACCTATTTTTATTCTCACAGATTCATAGAATATTGTGAGTCAGAAGGGACACACAAGAATCATTGCATCCAACTCCTAAGTAAATGGGATGGAATCAATAACCTTGGTGTAATTAGCAACATGCTCTAAACAACTGAGCTATCTCGGGGTCCATTTAATCCTTTAAATTAAACTAGATAGAAATAACCATGCAGACATATATGAACCACAACACTGAACTGGTTTATTTAGCACTTTGTTTAACATTTCACTGCAGCAGTTCAAAAACCTGCTCAAAATGAGCAACTTCCATGTTTTTCCTGTGCTAAAGGCAATATACCTCAGATAAACCCAGATCAAAACGAGCTCAATCATGCCAGATTGTCACTGATCCCCGGAATTCAGCTAGTATTAAAAACCAAACACCACCCCACTACACACATTGAGAACCCACTAGGGCTAACCAGGGTGAAAAAACCTGATCTTGACAGAAGGGAAAAAAACAGTTATTTTGAAAAAAGAGGAAAATAGAAGTAGGTTGAATCCCAGAAGACTACAGAAGCAATTTATTACATAACCTACTATAAAGGCATGGGTTTTCACAACCATCTGTTGTCTTTACGTCTTAACTAAGGAAAGAAAATGTAACCTAATTATGCGCCTAAAATTGAGGTGCATAATTTATTGTTGAAAGAAGACAGAAGATCAGAGGAAAAATCTCAACCATTTTGTATGGAAGGAATATAAAATCATAGGAATGTGTGGGGCAGAGGGCAATCACTTTTATCTGATTCTGGATGTAAAATAATTTGATCTGAACTAATGACAAGTTGCAAATATTATTTAAGATCCACAGAATCTCATTTTTATCATGGAGAACAAAAGCAAAGATTGTGAAGTTGCAAGCTGCAGACAAAGACTGTATTAATTGGACAAAAATAGTAATTCCTAAGACATTCACATGAACCTTGACATATTCATTAGAAGTGTATGCAAGACAGAGATCAGCAAAAGTACACTAAACAGGAACAATACAAAAGTAAGAGAAGATTTAAGGAAAAGAGCACTGATGACACACAGCCACTTTAACTATGATATTCTCATATATAAGCATTCTTCAGTGCTACAGCTCAGTTCTCCTTTTCTCTTGCTAACAATAGATGCCGTATGGATTTTGTTATGTTCACACCATGGCCACCAGGAACTGGGACAAACAAACAAAAAGCCTCAAAATAAAATTTTTCAAGTTCTAATGTCTGTTACAGATATCTAGGAGTAAAGAATCTAGTCTAGAAACTAGGGGTGTCTACAACACTCGAGGTTAAATTTTTAATGTTTACTTAAAGTGCTCAAGTGTCCAACTCTAAACATATCCTTTTTGTGAAATCACTTACCACTTCTGTAAAGAAGTCAATCACACTAATGCCACCCCTGTCTACAATTACACAAGCATAATAATGTCTATTTGTTCACTTAACACAAATCTTTGATCAAGAGTAAAATAAAAACTTTACCAACATATTCATTTCATAGATATATAACTTACTTGGACAAGTTTAAGCTACACATAACCTCTCTGTCCAGGAAAGTATTTGAGATAATCATGTCTTCTTCTTTGCCAAAACTGTCTGATTTTGTCTTCACTGAAGACACCAAGATATCTTCTAGAAGGGGAACATCAATTAACTGTAGCAGTCGTAGCAGAGTTTGCTGTTTCCAGACATCTTCTATTACTGATACCATAAACAAACACAAACCCCTCAGAAACAAGATCTTATGCAAACAACTAACCTTTGTTTTTACTCAACTGAGAATCTTTTAAATGTTCAAAGAAAACATGGTAACACCATAATGTGAAGTTGCTGTGTTGGGTAAGAAGGTAGCAAAATAGGAATACTAAAAAAACATGTCTCTCCCATCGTATTAGAATTCAGAATAAATTACTCTAATTAGTACGAGAAAAAAAAGACAAGCGAAAAGCAAAGGAATCACATAATAAAGATAATCTTAAGACCTACTTCCTTCGGAAGTATTATTTTCATAAATAGCACCATTATGGAAAAACATAACCCTGTTGTGTCTCCTTCTGTTTAGTTACTACAAGCATTAACCCCTTTAACACTCATTTAGCTATTTTGTCATTAGTGACAGGTTAAATTTGGGTCTCTGTGGAGCATCGTTTAACAGAAATGAGGCACTCACTCCAAGATACAGTGAAGAACAATCAAGTTTAAAAAAAAAAAAAAGTCAATCCTCACCTGCTTTTGCAAGCAGGCGAGTTGGTTCGTTATCCATGATCTTTGGAGGTAAAGATGCATGAACATTTATTGATCGAAGAAGCTCCTCAACCCTCTTTTTATCAGCTGCTTCCAATGCTAAGGGGTTTGAAAGTGTTGTGCCACACTTTGTTCTGCTTAGGGAGGGGAAAAAATAGTTAGATGTATAACAAATATTAGAACATATTCATCTTTTTGGTACTCACTAAACTGCTCTTAAATCAGAACTTTAGGGCTTCATTATATCTGGAGTCTATCCTGCTACTAGAATTCATATTATCCACATCTGCTTTGTGGAAAGGGCAAGGATATTGATTCCAAATACTGTTTGCTAGTTCCACTTCATTTACCAGCTTTTAGTAACACAGCTCATTCATTCAATTCTCCGATTTCAGCACAACTGACAGCACAACCAAATTATTCCTAGACTTATGCTACTGTGCCAGACCCTATTCCAAATAACAAAGGGCATATCAAAACACTTTACCCAAAAATAGCTAGTAGCATCTACAATTTAGACATGCTGTTTCTCAAAACTGGCACAGACTTTTCAGAAGTCTCCAACACCTGGTTTAGACAGACATGATTTCATGTAAAGGTAACCCTCCTTAACTTATTTTTAAAAAAAAGGGAGAAAAACTAGAACAGTTCAGAGAAACTCACTTGGAACACCTTTTTGTCTTCTGTTTGCAGATTTGCTCAGGAGATAAGCCTTCACTGTCCCTATTCTTTCTTGGAAGAAGAGGCTCAAGACTGCTGTTTACAAATCTGTAGAGGCTAGTGTCCGTATCTTCAAACTCTGTTTCTTTCCCATTCTTGAATAAGTAAAGCTTGGCTCCAACTGGCTCAAACACTTTGTGATCCATCAGCGCTTGGCATACACGAACCCCCTTGAGCCGAGAAATATCACTGCAGCTTAGGTACATGCTTTGCATGAGATGGCTCAGTACCACATCAACAGCATTGGAGCCAGTGAAACAGTTTCTGTATGTTTTCAGGTGTTGTCTACGTCTTTTGATTTCCACTCGATTGTGAAGGGCATGTATAATACTATTCCACAGCTGAGTTGCTTGAAAAGGACCATCACAGTCTACAAAATATTTATATGAAAGTTTTACAAATTCATAAACCTTTACCTTAATACTTAAACCCCCCCACTACATTGTGATTTTAGTTTTATATATTTTAAACAAATATTCAGAAATCAGCTGAATTTTACAAAGACAAAGAAAATATTTCATGACTCAGTCCCTCTTGTAAGTCTCACTTGGCAGAGTCAAGGGAAGAAAACAAAAATCCACTAAAAACAGGTAAGGAAGGCGCTTTTTTTGTCACTGTTGTGTTGTGACCACACATATTGTATGTATGTGCTATGCACACACACATTAAATTATTAAAGAATCACAAAACAGCCAAGGCTTGCAGGGACCTCTGGAGTCTATCTGGTTCAAACTCCCTGTTCAAACAAGGCCACACAGAGCTGGTCACCCAGAACCAGACAAACCATGTGCAGACAGGTTTGGAATATCTCCATAAGCCGAGATGTCCACACACGATATCACAACCTCTCTGGGTACCACTGACGAGAGTCTGGCTCCATCCTCTTTGCACTCTCTCTTTAGATACTTGCGGAGACACCCCGAGCCTTCTCCTCTCCCGGCTGAGCAGTCCCAGTGCTCCCAGCCTCACTGAGGAAGGTGCCCAGTTTATCCTCACACATCGCGTCCAGCCAAAACGAGTGTTGGCAGAGCATTAACCGCGCCTGCCTCCGGTCGGAACACCCAGCCCAGCTACACACCCAGTCCAGAGGTGCCCCCCGGTAAGCTCAGCTCCAGGGGTACGGCCAGAGGAAGCTCCTCTCCCCGCCGCTCGGCTGCCGAGCCTCCCTAGCCCCGTTCTGCCATCGGCCCCTCCCGCGGCACCGGCAGCCAGGGGTGCCAACACAAACAATGGGCAGGCGCCGGGCCCTCGCAGCTCGCTCTGCTCCCCGGCTCCTCGCAGCCCGCTCTGCTCCCCGGCTCCTCCGACACTGCGGGGGAAAAGCTGCTGCAGCGGAGAGATGGGGATGACGCTCTTCGCCCACCTCGGCGCCGCCCGCTCCCCCGCCGCGGCTGCAGCTCGCTCTGACTGCGGATCCTCCTGAAGCGCGCAGTCAAATAACCCGCCATGGCCGCG
>VXBR01008363.1:51983-146543 GCA_013400215.1 Cisticola juncidis | reverse complement strand
CCGGCCCTGCGGCGCGGAGCAGTGCGAGTCCGCTCTCGCTGTAAATAACAGTGAATACTTAGCGAGGACTGGTCCACAGGAGGCTGACCGGGTTTTGTGCAGAGCACGGGCTGGGTTTCACCGTCACCTACCTGTTCGTGGATGTCGTTCCGTGAGGTTTTGGTAGGGATTCAGCTGAAGATCAGTACCGAAATGGTGCATCAAAGTTAAGAAGGTGACGTGCGGCGAGGTGCTTCATTGCATTTGACCCCCTCGGTATTTTTGTAACAAGTGCAAAAGACTGGTTGTGCCAGGAAAATGCTGGGGGGTTGTCCTTTTGTTTGCTGTGACTCAGTTGTTCCAGCACTTGTTTCTGTGGATTTGTCCTGGCTTGGGGCAGGTGGATAGGATGCGGGTGGGTGGTGTGAAGTAGCTGTGCCTTGCTTCCCAAGGGGAATCCCAGCTTGTTGTAGTTCAGAATTGTAGTAGTGTATGTTGTACTGCTGTACAGTGCGCACCCACAGCCATATGTCAGATGAAGCTGTGAATTAATTGGAGGATAAATTGATGAGTTTGCATGATGCAGGAGTTGTGTTTGTTTTTTTTGTTTTTGTTTTTTTTTATATGAGTGAGAATTGAAAAAATGGTGGACAGTCTTTGTTTTGAATTTCAGCAGCCTGTATTTCAACATTTTGAATGTTTTGCCTCCTTTCTGAGTTCAGTATTGGTTGTTGCTTACTATGTTGCTAAGTGATTGTTCTCATCATGCTGCAGTAATGATTGCTGATGTACATCAGCATAAAAACTATTAATGATTATGAGGGGCGTTCATGAAAAAAACATACTGAACATTCAGAATTTTTTGGGATTAGTTACAGGTCTCACGGACTCAGAACCAGTAGCATTAATATTTTTCATTAAATTCAAACAGGAAGAGTTCTTAAACATTTATTGCATATCCTGTGTTGCTTGTCCAAACACTTTACACTTCAGATTTTGCATTTGTCTCATTTATTACCTTTTAACTTGAAATGCAGGTTTCATTGTGGGTGACTGACTTAATTGCCAGTTAGTGATTAATTTTTTTTTAAATACCAGACCAGTCTTAACTGAACAAACAAGTTTTCCTACAGCTGAGAACTAGATTTGCATATTTCATATGTGGTTAACTTATCATGATTTATGGTATTATAGATACTATCCAAAACAGATATTTTTGGTGGGGTGTGGATTTTCTAGGTACATTGTTCTTGTTCACATATATAGATTTTTTACAAAAGTTGGTGATAGCAATTGTTTTTGTCGAGCAAAATATACTATTTTAGCTTACATTCAAATGTTGTTAAGAGGATTTCTACAAATTTACTGTTAGGTGGATGTAAACTTTAAACCCCATCTGCTTATGGAGGAGTAAGTTTCTTGGTACTAGTTGCTCAGAAGCTAAATTAAACAATAATTTTCCTGCTGTCAAGCTGGAGGGGAACAAGTTGGACAGGGTTTACCAGGTTTGAATTTTAAATTCTGTCGTTTCAGATACTGGAATGCTGTTGACATATGCACCTAGTGGCTTTTCCAAGATACTTACTGCAGTTAGTCTGTCACCCACAGCAGAGGGCACCTCTGATTTAATGAATACTACACCATTTTTCCACCATCTGTGTAGAGAAGCTTCCTTTCACATTTACACAAAAGAATTTGAACATGCATGCACATGCATTTTCTTAGTAATATTCTGCAGTTAATTTTGAAAAACGTTTATTAGCATTGAGAGTCCTAACACAAGATGGTGTTGCATTGGTACTGGAGAAGATTTGATGGCTAGGAGTGAACAAAACAATGGGAAAAGCACATCTTAAACCCAAGTAAATTAGATTTGGGATTATCTTAAACTCATTAGATTTGGTTTTGTTTATAGAGCTTGCCCACAGAATAGCTGCTGAATAAAATTGCTGAGAGCTGGGAATGTTTGTAACTCCTTTTTAGAGTAATCCATAATCCTTGTTTGTACCTATTTATCAGGGTAATGAAAAGTTCCTTTATACAGGGACATTAGCCAGTGTCTTCATAGCAGTTTGGTCTAGGCCTGAGCAGTTAGGACTTGCATGTGTTTTTCCATATAATCAATCATAAAGTGAAATTAATTTCTTGTAATAATAAATTTTCAAATATTAAAATAGAATTAATAAAGGAATTCTGTGTTTTGATAATTTACTTCAAGGTATGTTCTCAATAAAACATTAGATACCAAGCAAGTTTGTAGATAAGATTGTCTTGTTGATTTCAGACACAGCTTCTCATATCTAAAACTCATTGTCCCCATAATTGAGACAAACTCCACCCTTAATACGCTTGTAGTCACATCTGATTCTGCTCCTGAGTTGCCCTGTTGAAGTCATAAGTACTGTTCGTGATTTAGGTTTGAGTATTTGCAAGATTGAGATCTGTGCAGCTGGATTCTTGTATTTTTAAAAATATATTTTCTTAAAATTCCTGGTGGGGTTTTTCATGAAGCTGTGTTACTTCAGCTGACATGGAAATTAGAGAAATAGCTATGGATCCATGGCATTAGTGTGCTCCTGCACTTCCCTAAGGTAGAATACTGAAAGTGAGATATAACTGCACCAAGAATCAAGATAGAGCAGCATACCCGCCCTGCATACAGCACTGCACTAAGGTTTGCTTGGGGCTTGGCTGATGCTGGTACTGCACTGTAGTGAATTGTTCCATAACACAGGGAACTTTTTAAGAAGTTTTGTTTAGTATGTTTATTACCTCTGTTACATTTACAGACCTCTATTACAGGTCTCACTTTGAAATTGAAACTAATCAGATTGTTTGTCCTGAGTTGTAGTGGAATGAAATCTATAGTACCAGGGAGAGGAGTGCACGTCCAGGTACCTTCAGTGTGATTGATTTTGGTCAAATTTGACTGAAGCATAGAGGGGTCTGTACATCTTACTTGAAAGAGAGACTGAAGAAATATCCTTGAGTGTTGCTTTTGAATATACTGCATAATACCCATTCCAGGAAATAATTTCTTCTTGCATTCCCTCTTTTTCTTTGCTTACACAGATAAGGAAGATGAATGTCTATCTTTTTTTTTTATCCCTGTTTGTTTGCTGCCTTCATTCTTTCTTTTGTATACGTTATCAGAGAAACAATATGTCCATTGTATAAATGGGACACAGGATTCAGAAGTTGTATCTGGCAGAATAGGCAAGTCAGATTTATTATGAAAATATAGAAAACTCTGAAAGTACACACTGTAGGGGAATATGAAGTAACTTGGAAGCTGCCACAGTTTTTCAGCTTTAAAATTTTAAAGCTGATGTGAAAAAAAAACTTCCTTGTACAATTTTGGTAAAGCATAAAAAGATGGTTTCATGTTTCCTTCCCCTGCACTTAATACTTAAGTTTATTAATAGCTGGATCATGTAAATGGTAATGTCAGTAATCTGATGGGCAAAATAGTGAATTTTGAGCATGTATTTTGAAAAGCACTATGTAGGAAAGAATATGTTTGTTTTTTACATGCTGTCTGTAAATACACATCCATTATTTTGCTGGCCTGAGGTCTGAAGCAATCCTTTGTTTCAGACAAATGAGTAGTTCTGTGAGCACTGGAATTAAAGTTTTCCTGCAGATTTGTTTCTCTTTTTGATGGGTACTAATACACAAGGTATGAACCTTTCCTGTTAGGGGGCAGTTTATAAATCCTTCACATTATTCCATTACTGTTTCCAAGAAGTGGTTGAATTGAGAGGACTGTGAAACCTTCCTTTTCTTGCCTTTGTAGGATAAGCCATTGGTTTGGATTGAAACCATGGAGTCCATGCTGAATAAGCTGAAGAGCACCGTCACAAAGGTGACGGCTGATGTCACCAGTGCAGTCATGGGAAATCCCGTTACCAGGGAATTTGACGTCGGGAGACATATTGCCAGTGGAGGCAATGGTCTTGCTTGGAAGATATTTAATGGAACTAAAAAATCAACAAAGCAGGTGAGTTATCAAGTAAAAAAGTGATCTGGCAAGAAGGAAGAAGTTTGCTTTAATGTGGATTGGTTCCCCAGTTTGTTGCACATTGCAACTTATTTTTGGTAACAATTCTAGCTTTTTACAGTTTAAAATAACCATGAAGTACGTCATCATTTGTTGTCAGAAAAATACACTGTAGTTTTTTGCTCAGCTACCCTACAGAAATTGAGCAGTTAGAAATGTTAAATTATGAAATACTGTAACAGGAAGGCATGGGATAGAGGAGGAGGTTGTGAAGGAAGCTACTTATGCTTTCCCTGTGCTGCTTTCAGATCAGTATGGTTCCCTTTTAGTTTCCTTGAAGTATTAGGGTTTGGAGCTAATACTCAAACTTTTGACTTGAAGTCACGTATATAAATGAATATGGGACTCACTTCAGAAGAAGGTTTGCCAAAAACAGAGTTTAAAAATTATTATTACAGAAAACTATTTTGTTACACTGGAGAAAGAGGAAAAGTCTTTTTTTTAATTCGAGGAGAAAATACAATTTTCAAAATGTAAATAGAAGTGTTAATAGATTATGGTATTTAGTTAAATGTAACGCTACGTGGTGTGAAGGCATTAAGACAATGCATCAGCTTGCTGGACGTATATCAAAAAGAAATGGTCACCAAGGAATAACTTCGGAAAATATTTATACAATCTGTTAGATCATAGGCAAATAAACAGTAGCAAATTAATTAATATAATACACAGAATAAATAATTTACAAAGAATGTGTGATCTGATTCTGTGTGACTGAGTTTGAATAAGGCTTAATCAGCTACTTTTGCCATGTTTTCATGCATTCTTTTAGCTGTTGCAGAGCTCTGTGCATCTTTTATTTACTGACTTTTCCCTAACATACCAGTTGATTGGGGCTTTTTTTTTGGTCTTACTCAGCTGTACAAAGAAGTGATAACATTGGAAGCATGGTAATTTTCATAGGTTTTATACAATCTATGTGCCCAGTAAGCATTTGACCTGTAGCAGGTGTATCCTTAAGGTCTGGAGAGTTGTAGCAAGTTTCTTTCTTTGTACAGTTGACAGAATATATGTAACTAGGTTCCTGTTGATCACGTTTTTCAAACCTTGGTGTTCTGACCAATAATTTTTCAGAGTTTTAGATCAGGCACTCCATGTAGTCCTGCAGTATCTCTGTACACCCTGACTAATATCTGTGCAGTTGTATGCCATCATTAGTAATTAAAAATTCATCAGCAGTTGTACTGCATGGAATTTTAGATGGCTGGTGTTTTGACATGCAGTTACCATTCATTATGAATATTACCAGTTAGGTAACATCATGTCAACATTCACTTTGCCATTGCAAAACAAAACTGTGCAGCAATAAAGCTTATGGTGTGTTCTGTTGCAATATATGTTCTTTAATGTTATTTTTTATTTCCCTCCTATGTATCTACTGAATGGTCATTGGGCTGGCTGTCATTTTCCAGGTGATAGTAATCACTTCTGTGAAGTTGCACATATTTGCTGTATTACAAGTATTTATATCTAACTTGAAGCTACAAGGTTTTTTTGCAGTGTGTATTGTAGTCAGACAAGCAGGATGTAAGGGTTTAATTACCTCTGTTGTTGTCATTTCACCACAACACAAGTAATAGTTTAAGTCATTGTAGCCAGATAAATTTGGAGGTTTTAACATTACAGCAGTAGATCCCATCAGAAATCTTTGTTTTCGGGATTATTTTTGTTCCTATTTTAAGTCAGTGAGCAGTTACAAATATTCCATCTCTGGTGACCACAGATATCTATAACTTTATTCTTCTTTTCCAAGTTCTGCCTGGTTCCTGTCTGAATGTTTATCTGTTATTTTTTTAATGTATCTGGTTGTTTCTTGCTTACTGTGTGGGTGACTGAGTAGAACCTAACAGAATGTGAGGAAATTACTTTCTGTGTGCATATGTTTGTCTGGTGCTATTTCATAGCTGATTTGCTGCTGTTTGTTTGAAAGATTTATTAGTCACTCTGGTTATAAATAGGTGTATAATTTCACAGTATGTATTTCAGCTCATCTTAGATTTGTTTACTTAGACTTTATGCACTTACACTTTTGTGGCATAATATGGCACTTGTCTTCTGCTTAGAAAGTGCAGTGATAATTAGATAGGTAAGGTCCCAAAGTACTTGCCAGTTCAGATGTAAATTTAGCCTAAGTCCCAACAACAAGGCTACAGACAGCCAAGAAGGACCTAATGGCATTGAGTCAGCTGGTTAAGGATCTGGAGCACAAATTGTTCTCTTCTGCCAGGTGCAGGGAATTTAGAGTAAACAAACCATGCGGGATTGCAGCAAGCACCAATAGAACTTACTTGGACCCATCACAAAGTATTCAAACCATAGCTGATTTACTCACTTTCTGATTCCTTTCACTTGTCATCAAACAATTTTTTTCTCAGCACTCAGAAGTGCTGTCTGAGTTTGAAATTTTGTTATTGGTCATGTACTGCTCAGTGTATATCTTCTTATCCCCTGTCATTGCTCTTCTCTGCCTAGTGTTAATGTTTGATCCATCACACTTAAAAGCTGGAGTAGGGAGCCAATATGGATAGGCAGGAAAAGTGTACTTATTTGAGTTATTTATTTTGGATAGCCTATTTCTAAAAGTTTATAGGTTTTTTTTTTCAATTATAATGTAGCTGTTCATGTGAGTGTTAATTAGAGTAATGGTTATAAAATGTGCAGTAAAAGAGCATAGAGTTCCTCCTGGGATTGAAAAACTGCATAATCATATTATTTTCTACTGCTTTCTAACCTTTGTTATTATTCATAACACTGTTGTAGCAGCATATAAAAGTCTGTTTCATGATAATTTTTTTAATTCCTTTTTTAATCTGTTGTTACATTTCACATTAACAACTTCCTAGATGGTTGATGTAATCTAATTTTTTATTTTACATCGACCTCTATAATTTCAAAGTTTCATAAAAATTTCTTAATTTTCTCCTGCTCCAGTTGCAGAAGTTGGAGAGGATTTATCTGGTTTTGACATTTTTTGACTTTTTTTACACATCTTTAAGCATTACAAAACTCTTAATGTTTTATCATGTTAATGGTCTGATCAGATTAATAGACTCCTCTGACTGTTTGTCAGATTGTACTGGTTTGAGCAAAACACTGAGACAGAACTTGGTTTAATAAAGCAACACTTGATATATACTCAGAATATTTTAACTGTTCATAGCTGATATAAATGCTTTCACCCACTTAAAAGCTGATTTCTGACTGTGGATCTGCTGCTTTGTCACTGTGTAGGTGGGGTTATAGTTTACACATTACTGTTTCTACAGGAACATTAGTACCTTAACTCAAAATGTGTATTTCAGAGTCTGTCTACAATAACCTCTCCAGTGACTGGGATTAAGTAGAACAAGTCTGCTTCTTTGTTTGATTATTGTATTGGTGGGATTGTACTGTTGGCTAAAAAACCAAATTTGTGTATAATTGGCTGTGTTATATACTGAGTGAATTCTGGTGCTTATTTTCAGGAAGTGGCTGTTTTTGTCTTTGATAAGAAGCTAATAGACAAGTACCAAAAATTTGAAAAAGATCAGATTATTGATTCCTTAAAGCGAGGTGTTCAACAGCTAACTAGGCTTCGACACCCTCGACTACTTACTGTTCAACATCCATTAGAAGAATCCAGGTAAGCTGTAGTAAAGTAGAGAACAGTTATTTTTGATCATTGTTTTGTTATTGGATGTAAACTCAATGTCTGGAACATTGAGAACGTACATCGAATGAGATTCAAGTTTAGTTTACCTATTCATATGACAAGGTATTCACCCCCATATTTCCCCTCACCACCCCCCACCCCCTGCTGTGCTGGTGTGAATCTAATTAATAATCTGTTGCTTGACTGTGGTCCAGTTGCAGCTGTAAGGCCACACATCACCATTACAGCCTGAAAATTTAGTGCTTTGATTAATTTTGCTTTTAAAGAACTGTCTTAAGATAGTTTTCTCTCAAAAATTATTCAGACATTTTGTTCCATGTATGAGATGTATTTAGTACATGTGAGATTAGGAGTTTTTGGTAAATTATATGTGTTGTAGCTAAATATCTTGGAAAGGCCTTCAAGTGCCAGTCGAGGGAGACGAATTCAGCATGTTCTTCTAGTACTTATTTGATTTATGAAAGGTTGGTCACTAGGCATAATAACTGGTTAGTCTTACAGATTAATTGTTCAGCTGTAGAGAAAATAGCACATTAAAATCTAACAAAAAAATTTCAAAGTTTCATGTTAAAATAGGAAGCTGATACTGATACTACCAAAGAAAATGGTGGAGATTTTGGGTTTTTTCCCCAAATAGGATGGAGGTTGGACTAGGTGATTTCCACAAGTTCTTTCTAACCCAAGCCATTCTGTGATCCTAAATGGTAGCATGATAAAGATTCATTATATAAAGTCCTTCTTTTCTGTGTTATCTTGAATTTTTCCAAATGGCTTCTAGGAGAAGGAATACCGTAGAAATGCTTCTTCATCTTTGCAATGAAGATGGCTTTGAGACAAGTTTATTTGATTAAATTGCACTTGGATATTCATATCTATCTTCCTCCAGTGCTAAACACATTTCACATTAACCAGGGTTCAAAGCTGTCATTGCACCTGTTTATGTCCTTTACAAGGGCCTAAAGAAAATCAATTAGGTAGTTGAAGAGAGTTCTCAGTACTCTACAACAGTAAATAAAACTATTACATGCTGAATGGCCTAGGGTCATCTCAAATTATAGTGTATGTATGTGAATCCGAGAGTATACCTCAGGCCTCATCTGAAATTGTCGCAGTTATCCAGTTGACTCAGCAACAGTTCCCCTGAACTTTGCCCTTCATAAGAAAAGACTAAGATTCACACCTTTAGGAAAGCTTTGGTGGTGTTCTTGGGAAGTGTTTAATCCTTTTGAGTAAAATTAACAGTGTAGTTACATCAGAGTTCTTGTTTGTTTTTAGTAATGAGTTTTTAGTAATGTCTTACACTTTGCTTATGCTGCTTTCGTTTCCTTACTCAGCACACTCAGCTGCTGGTAGAAACACCAGAAGCACAAAACCTATACAGTGCTTGCTGTGCCAGAAACTGATGTAACAGTTTTTGGACGTGATTAATAAAAGAAAGGTTTATGTTGAGTACATGTGGGTGTAACCTTGTGCAGGCATGCTGTAAGATTGCTTTAGAATGTCAGGTCTTTCCAGAGTGTTTATTCTTAAAGAAATCTCGCGTGGGCTTCTGGCTAGGCTGGAGCTGATATTTATTTTCTTCTGTTTTTCTTTTTTTTGTGTTTCCCTAAAGTAACATTCAGTTGTAGTGAACTGCTTGCAGGTCAGCCATTATTCCTTCTTTATGAGGTAAATAGATACTTGATGTACCTCGAGGGCTGAAGTAGATATGGAAAGAAAGGCCATGCCTTTTCTGACCCTAGTGTGTAGTTTTTCCACTATTAACAGAATAGTTCTACTACAAATTATTAGTATCCAAGATAGTTATGTTTATGTACATAATATATATAATGATGTGTACCTCTTAACATGCATTTATATGAGTAACTCCTTATTTATACAAAATATTTAATGTTAATATGTTTATTTACAAATTGTTCTGAATTCCATTAACAGCACTGGAAAGCAATATTAATTTATATTTAGCTTGTTACTGAAGAAAAGGATAAAAAAACCAAATTGTAGGTTAACTCATAATATACCTACCCCTTAAAAACAATGGCGTAGTAGTGTGAATTACCCTAATAATTTACTAGGCATTGCATTTGTTACATTGTTTCCCTGTAGAAAGGTGGTTTGGTGTTTTTTTTAATGTTTTCATCTCCTTACTCTGAATTTCATGTTGGTATTATTCAGAAAACTGTTAAAGCATCTGCTGCACTCTATGGCAGATATCAGCTTCTGCAAATTTTGCTATTTTAATTAGATTTACCACATCCCTCTGATACTGTGGGTTGGGCCCTTTTTTTAATTACCTCCTAAGGTAAAAAATAAACAACCATCTTTCTGTTCCCTCAAATCAGCAGTAATGAGAGTGTTTGTTATGAAAACCACTAAGTGACTGTTCCCTAGGTATTTTCTATAACCTGTGCCTTAACCATAACTAAGTGGATAAGCTCTGTGGTAAAGCTGAAGTCAGACTGAAAATAAAGGACTTTGTCTGTCTATGTTTTCATTTTGACTTTTGTTTATAACAGAAACAAGTTTTATAGCCCTAGTCATACTAGTAGAAACATGAAAGGTATGTCATTAACAGAATGGGAGGAAACTAAGCCAAAAAATAGCGTCAGGTTGGCTGACACCTAGCAGTCAATGTATTTTACTTTTCAGTTGTTATTCTTTTAGAGAGGCAGTAGATAAAACTAAAATCTGGATGAATAATAAGAGGTTTGCATATTTCAGCAGCCTTATTTTACTTCAAAGGTCAAGCTTGTTAATTATTGAAGCATATAAAGAATACCTGGTAATTTCATGCTGAGACATGTCTTCTGATGCATTTATGGAGTGATCAAAAAGTTAGGCTCTGTCTTCTTGCCTGTAACTTAGTATTCAAATATATATCTTTGTTACTGTTGCTCGGTTTCTGTTTTCTGTGTTCATACCGATGCACTATTTAGTGTTCTCATGAACTAATGACCCTTAAAACAGGTATGTGTGCTACCATCATGTAGTGTTTTCTCTAAAAAAAACCTCTAAAACAGTTAAGGAGTGAATTGCAATGGCTTTCCAGGGCTTCCACCACTCTGTAGAGCAGTATGAAGATCGTGGATGTAAAGAATGACTCTGTCTGTGTTGCACAAAGTTTGTGAAATCGAGACATATATTGGTTTCAGGACCAGTTTTGAAATTTAAAGTTTTGACAGTGTTGCAGCCAGTCCTTATATGTGGAATTTTGCTTCTTCTGTGCTTTTCAAACACAATTGACACAAAAATGCATAAGCGAGACCATTAATTTTTTATCACAAAAACATCAATAAAGTAATTTACAGAACAGTCACTTCACATGCAAACTGCAGCTCCTATAACAGTATTTGTGTTTGCAGATCTTCTTCTCTACTAGTTGTCAAAGTAAAAGAATATTCGGCTGCTCCCTTCTATTATATTAATTTAGTTTCTGCTCATTGCCCGAGGTCATTAAGTACTGCTTCAGTCAGGGACATGTTAGTTTTAGGCATAATAGAAGTCTGATTTTATAAGTTTTAATAGTAGTAAGAATTCAATCAATTTTTCCTGGATCAGGACAAGAAAAGTATTGTTTAAAAAAAATACGAAGCATTGTGTGACTCATTAGTGATTTATGTTAATCTTGGAGAATAAGCTAATTCTAGGATTTTTTTTAAACTTCAGACTTTGATGCGTTTCTCTGTACTATAATATTAAAAGAATTCAAAACCCAAAATATAGCATGGCTTTTTGTAGCACCAGGTGCTTTGGCAATGTATAATATGCTGTTTGTATGGCTCTGTATTTGCAGTCAAGAGATATATTACATTTACGTACAAGAAATTTTTTAATGCATTTCCTCTACAGGGATTGCTTGGCATTTTGTACAGAACCAGTCTGTGCAAGTTTAGCTAATGTTCTTGGCAGCTGGGACAACCTACCTTCTCCTTTACCATCAGACATTAAAGAATACAAACTTTATGACGTGGAGACCAAATATGGTTTGCTTCAGGTATGGTACAGGTTGTCTTTATAATTTTTTTCTGCTTTTAGTATTAATGATTTTTTCAGTGAAGACAGTGCACTGCCAAAGTTTTGTCTGCCTGTAGTATATCAAATAATAGTGAGGTGAGAGATACTACTGCCCTGATCACTCCAAGTATAAGAGAGGATAAACACTAGAAGATCGAAGGTGCCACTCTTTTTTTGATTGTTTTGACATGTAAAATAGAAAATTCAGTTAATTTTTATTCTCTGTGTAAATATCTATGGTACAGCTGTCTCTTCCATATGTGAATCTTTTCCTTCCATTCTGTGGAGAACCATTAGCTCCCAGATTTTGATGAATATGCTGATCAGCTTCGTAAAGCATTTTTTGTTCTTCTGAGATTATGTGACCTGAGGAGAGAGGGGAATGCACCATCACACTTGTGCTGTGATAGTTAACTGACATTAGTAATTTCACCTGCTAATCACCCATCAGTGTTTAATTTCCTTCATGCATAATTTTTAAGGCATAGGCTAAAATAGTGATGAAAATTTGTTTCTTAGTTACCTTAGGAAATTGACTGTGAGCATAATTACAGATACTTTGTAAATGTCTTATAGGATGTTTGGGGAAATATTTAACCTGAAATAACGATCTTTTATGGACAGGTTTCTGAAGGTTTGTCATTTTTGCATAGCAGTGTCAAAATGGTCCATGGAAATATTACTCCTGAAAATATAATTTTGAATAAGAGTGGAGCATGGAAAATTATGGGCTTTGATTTTTGTATCCAATCAACAAATCCATCTGAACAGGAGGTAATAATCTTTATATTTATCATCATTCAATTTGAACTCTAGGTCTTTGCCAGAAACCAGTTTCATGATCTTGCATTCCACATATTTAATATTCACTTCTGTATTTTGTTGGCCAAAAGTTAGAACATATGGCACAGGCCTGGATTGAAGTGCTGCGTTTGATTGTTTCAGAAAAAGAGCCTAAGTGGGCTCAGTAGGGTCACAATGGACTAGTGATGGTTTCAGAGGCTGGAGCCTGTGCCCCTTCTGCTCCCCTTCATGCTGGATGACATGCAAGCCTACCTAACTCGGTGTGTTGCACCTACTCAATGCCTGGTTGTTACCTCTTAAAATGAATTCCATCGTAGCTCATGTTTCCCCATTACAGCAGTGCTTTGATCTCACACTGCATTCCCAGCTCTAATATTCAGATAAAACTGCATCAGCTAATCACTCTAAGCTACAGACAGAGATTCTTAACACTTTTGCCTTGCTCTGTTTCTGTTTGATTCATAATGAATTTGAGTAGCTTAATTATATTTTGCTGCTTGAGTTTCTTTTTGAAAAATGGTCTTTAAAAATCCTTGATAAATGTAATTCATTTTACTTCTCATATTTCTCTTGTAGCCAAAGTTCCCTTGTAAGGAATGGGATCCAAACTTGCCATCCTTGTGTCTTCCAAATCCTGAGTATCTGGCACCAGAATATATTCTCTCTGTGAGCTGTGAGACAGCCAGTGATATGTACTCTCTAGGAGCTGTTATGTATGCAGTGTTTAATAAGGGGAAACCAATTTTTGAAGTCAACAAACAAGATATTTATAAAAGCTTTAGTAGACAGCTGGACCAGGTATTTGTCCTTTTTATGACTACTGTTTATTGATTTTTGTATTTGAAAGGTTATTACTGTCAAATAGATTTAAATATAGAAAACACTATCAGTGCTCCAACATAAACCATCTGACAGTGGTATCTTACCCTGCATACTGTTGTTACAACAAAAAAAATGTAGCAAAATATGAGAAATAAAAATACATTTAGAGGAGGTTACATGTACCAACTTCATAAACTAAAAATAGCATTTTTCACCTGATTTCTCTGTAAACCTGTTGAATGCTGGTCTTGTGAAATAATGCTTACCTGTCAGGATGGCCAGTATGAAACACCTGGCAGGGAATTAACTGTGTAGGGCCATTGAAGAGGGCTGGGTTTAGAGTGATTTGATCATTTGACATGGCAGTTGGTATCCACTTTGCTTTCACTATTTCACATTCTTTGTGGACTGTGAATATTAACAGGAGACAGCTAATTGGATCTGCTGACATAATGTCTGTTCATATGCAGGTTTCCTTTGTTGTAACTTCTTTGGGTACCCATTGGCCAAGTCCTTAGATAATGACATTTGCCTGGTTAAAATACCATATTTTTTTCTTGATAACCTGAACTACAATGAGAAGTTGAAAAAACAGGGGGAAACCTAAAACAGATAGGCTCTTGGGAAACAGAGAGGAGCAAGAATGGAGGGATATCAAATGCATGGATTGAGAAACCATCAAGAGAACAAAGTATAGGCCTGTTGTATATTTGAAATAGTTACACGCAGGATTTTCTGACTTCATGGTGTACCTGCCTGAATTACTTCCACAGCTGAGCCGTTTAAGCTCCAATACTCTTCAGAACATCCCTGAGGAGGTGTGTGAGCATGTAAAGCTACTCCTAAACGTAGCTCCGGCGGTCAGACCAGACGCAGATCAAATGACTAAGGTCAGTCTTTGGAAAATAGAGTAGCCATAGGAAAGAGAGAAGTTAGTGTTTGATTTGTAGAGCTATTTAAAGTGTTTTCTCCTAACATTTTAGTTGAAGTGCTAAATATTTTTTAACCATTTAGATGTAATGTTAATTGATGCCAAATCTATCCTTATGCTGACATTTATTTATGTGGAAAAAGTGGATATTGAGGCAGAATTTTGAAAAATTATTCAATTATTCCAAAATTGTTCAATGCAACATTTTCCAAACAATTGGAAGCTTTTCTATGCTATGATTTTAAACAATTCAGTCTTTAAAATTATATTGGAGAGATTTGAAAATGAGAAAATGATAAAGGGCAATAAACATAAGGATTAACTTTTGGCTTATGATTTTTGATTTATTCTTAAGTATGCAGAACAATAAAGTGTATTCAAAAATAATTTGCCCATACTAAGCAAAATTTAATTGCAAGTAGAATATAATTTTTTTTTATTTGGCAAAACTGTTGCTCCATTTTCCTATCTGGAAGTAGAACTTAAGGCATTTTTCTTCCCTTGTCTCATGCCTCACTATTCCAATCCAATAGCCTTTCAGATTCCTGCTTATAGATTTGGTTTGCTAAATGATTTTATTCTTTCGCTATGATGTAAAAAGCTTTTATGCAGAGATAGAAATCAGTGTTTTAACTGTTGAAAGAAATAGTGGGTGAAGAAGGGAGAGGGAGCAGTTGATGGTTTTGTCCGCCTATATGCTGAAAGATGGGAGTGAGGGAACTGGCAGATACATTCTCAGGTATCAACTCAGTTGTCTGAAGTTGACAAACAATCTGTCTGACAAACAAACAGTTAGTAATTGATTGTATTAAGCCATGTAGTTTTATAAAGTTGTTGAGTCTCTTTTACCATATGTGCATACTGTACACTGAATCATAGGGTAGAGATATTAGAGCTTCCAGGGATTTCTGGAGTTTCCAGGGTTGGGAGCCAGATGTGGATGACCTAGTAGGTAATCCGTTGTTGTAATGTAATATAGCATAATTATTCCTAGAAAAATATTTATTTGAAGTTTTTATTTTTCATTACATTTTTTGTAAGCCACTTACTATATATGAAATTATGTTTTAAGTTAGATACACTTAGCATGCATGAGTTTTTGAAAAATGCTAGGAAAATTCTGTCTTAATTATCAACCTGTATTTGAATATTATACCACTTGATATGTAAAAATTTAATTTTCTAATTGTTAGTTGCAGACATGTCATTGTAAACGTGTACTGTCATGCATTGTAAGGGTAGATAGAAGATTATATTTTGGAATTATTTAGCAGTGTCATTGTTGTCCCCCTCCAGATCAAAACATTTTAATCTTGTTTTTAGATACCATTCTTCGATGATGTAGGAGCAATGACACTTCAATATTTTGATTCATTATTTCAAAGGGATAACCTGCAGAAATCACAGTTTTTTAAAGGATTACCAAAAGTTCTGCCAAAACTACCTAAGGTATGTCTGAATGATGATATTTCAATTACTTGAAATAGCAAGTTTGAAAATATATGAACATCTGTTAGCATATTGACTCTTGGAATGCTGGACTTTCTGTAGCATGGTAACCATAATGGACTGCCATGAGACTGTCAGAATAGAGTAGAAGGAAATAAAGGGATTTTAGAACATACTTATTCTGGCAGTATTTCTCAGCAATCAGTAATACTTTAAATGGAAAATGGCAAATAAGCCAAATAAGGAACCAACATTTGCATTTACTGTTGTAGTTCATCCTAGTTTGAAAGGGAGTTGTCTTCTCTCCACTTACAAGGCTTGCCCTGCATTTCCAGATGCCATCATAGCTCTTTGAAGCCATCTTGCCACATTTCCTTCCTACAAGATTGCTTCAGGATTTTTCATAGCAGGGCAGTACTTTAATGTTGAACTATGCAAAGCTCTCTTCCCTCAGTAGACTAAGTGCTTTCTTGTGCTCAGAAATCTCAGAGGCAAATGCCTGTCATTACATATTTCTCCTCTGTAGTGTTAAGCATTATGTCTAGTCTGGCTCCCTTTTCTTTCATGGTATACCCTAATTTATATAAGCTGTAATGCAGATGTAATAGAAAAATAATATTAGTTTAATACATAATAGAATAACTGACCTTCTTAACCAGTGCATTAAATTTCTTTATTTTTAATTCTGTTTTGCACTACACAGTGCAACATTTGGACTCCATATTTAATATTATATTCTTTTTAATTTAGTAATTTTTCCTTTGATCAGAAATGGTTGCTGGTTTGAATTTGGAAATAAGTGGCATGTATTTCACCTAACTTTAGACAGCCACTGATTGACCAAATCATCTTTAGAGCATTCTTTTTATTTTTTTCTGTCTTGAAAGTATTATATTTTATGAGGAAAGTGACTGTGCTCTTGCACCATATATTTCTGTACTATTGACTTCAAAAGCATTTAAGAATGTCTAATGCTACAGTAGACATCCACAGTTTAAATATCAGTTTCATCAGCAGAATCCTATTTAGGGAAAGTATTTGGAATTTTGCAGAGAGATATAGTATGATTGTGTGTTTGTTCAGTGAATGATGGGGTACAGAAAAAAAATTACTATTTTGGAGCATTTATAGGGTATTTTTAAGGGTCTTGTTAGGGTCTTTTTAAAGGAAGCATATAGAATATGGTTTTCATAACTCGTGTGGCTCAGTTCTCTTTTCTGTACAGTTAGTTTCTTTTTGTTGATCTTCACAGTTGTTAAAGTCTTCATTTATATTTTGAGTGCAAACAGCAAAAATTAAGCAGGATAGCACAGTGTAAATTAACTACAGTGTACAGTGCAGATAAGAGATCAAAACTGAAAATCATCTTTCTACTTTATTGTAAATATCAGGCTAATACAAAAGCTGCTGAACTGGCACAATGGTAACTCACTTCAGTGCGGTACATGATTCATACTTGTTTTTTTTTTTTTTTTCTTTTAGCGTGTTATAATTCAGCGAATTTTGCCTTGCTTGACTTCCGAATTTGTGAATCCTGATATGGTACCCTTTGTCTTGCCTAATGTTCTTTTAATTGCTGAGGAGTGCACCAAAGAAGAATATATCAAGCTCATTCTGCCTGATCTCGGTCCTGTTTTTAAGCAGCAAGAACCAATCCAGGTATGTTAATATTATTCATATTACAGTTTTTCTCTTTGGTTTTGTTTTCCCTCAAAAATGACTAATTGTTCTGTTTCCCTTTTCCAGCTTCACAACATTGCCCAATTTGCTCTATAGTTGTCCAGGCAGTCAGTCTCAATTCATTCAAAATACATTTATCCAGGAAATTCTCAAATGCTCTACCTCTGCTTGTGTAGATGAGTTTTGAGGGTATATTGCATTTATAGATGAAATGAGATTTGCAAAAGAGGTTTAATTTACCACTTGGTTTTGGTTGATTGTAGAAGATATATTTGTAAGCATTTTAACACTTAGCTGGGCACTCTGAGCAGGGTTGTACAGTACAATGTTTGCATATATTCTACCAGTAGATGAACCTGGGGGTTTCCAAAGTTGCTGACATTGGGATCATGGGGTGGAAAAATTAGCTTTAAGACTCTCTAAGAAGTGCTATTCATTCATATTAGAGTAGTATTTATTTGAATATTTGTGCACAAATTCATGAAATTAATTTAATTTTTAGTTGACAAATGCAATGTGTAAGTAAAATATGCTGTTTTCCCTACTGTTTAAATGTATAAAAGTGTTAAGACATAGTCATTACTGTAAAGGAGCAAAAATTTGCATCCTTTTGTCATCACCGTGATAATTCCTAAGATACCTGTCACAAAGTGGGGCATTGTGCCTCCACACAAGACAGGTAAGCATTTCTTCTAGCTCACTCCTGTGTGTCACTATTTTTCTGCAGAGCACTTGAAGGGCAAGGCAAACATAGCAGACCTTTTATTTCTGGGTTTCAGAAAACTGTCATTATACTGTGGAGGTGGGGAAGGGGACAGCTGTCTAACTGAGAATACCTCAGAATTTGAACTACTTAATGCTGTTTATGCTTGGTGCACTGAAGCTTTATGCTAGCTTTTTTGTCTTGAAAAAAGTCAATGTTTAACCAAGGAAAAGCCAGTGAACATCTCATTTGTGCTGTGTCATCCTAAAAGATAACGCTGTGTTCTGCTGCGTTTAACATTAGATTTGTGACACAATCCTTGCTGCAAAAAGTTTGTAGCAAAGTTACATCTGGAGCATAATGGACACAAAAGATGGTTTATATCTTGAGAGATGAAGGAAACAAAAGATGAAGAAAACAAAATATAAACTTGGATCTCATAGAGACGGAGCTGTGCAAAGCTCTTCTGTGACTATCTAAACACTATTAAATTCTTATGGTGGCATTTTTAATGCAAAGTACTACATGGCTTATTCAAATATTATTTCTATTGTCTTTTTAGTATGGCAAAGTTTAAATAATCTAGCTCCTGTTTTCAAAGTTAATATATCAGGAATTCTGGAAAAAAATACAAAGGTTCAGAGTGCCAGAGGATAGAATTCCAGGTCTGACTATCTGGGTCCGAGGAACAAATGTGTAGTTTCTGTGTGCTTGTAACTCCTGGAGAGGGGCATTCAGGCAAGATGCCAGTGTTTCTTCCAAACACTTACTCAAGATGTTACAGATTTTTATGAGGGCCCTGTTGCTTGACTACAGTAGGATATTCAAATTAGCAAATAAAGGTATTGTAGGAAAGCTGCCCTTATTCAATGTGAAGAAATTGCTAGCTAGTGTTCACAATGTCTTTTTGTGAAAATGGAATATTTAGATAAACTTTTTCTTGGGGTTAATGTGGAGTAACATGTGCTGTACATTACCATCCTAGGTTACTCTGACATAGCTTTCCAGACAAATCCTTAATTTGTATCTACAGGATTCCATAGACACTTAGCATAGGATGTAAATTCATTTTCTAATTCACTACACAGAAGTGTTCCCTGACAAGTACTGGGCTCTGCATTAATGAATGAAGCATTATTACTTAAAGTGCAACTGCTGTCAATTGCTTATTTAATGGTGTTTGTGAATCTGTGACTGTTCCTTAAGTTTTACCTAAGTAGATAAAAAGAATCAAATAGGATCCTAGAAACTTAACCATGAACTGTAATTCCACAATATTACTGGGTTAGGGTTCCTAGAGAAGAACAAGTGTTAAGAGCACATGTAGGTCTTAAAAACACAAGTTTAAGACAGAGGCTGTACATTGAAGAAAACTATAAAATCTAGCTTTAAAACTGATCTCATCCATTTCACCCTGATTGTCTCAAATATGGTGTTATTGCATCAGAATCAATGTTGAGGGAATGAATGAATGATTTTGTGTGTGTGCAATTTGGGAAATCATCAATATCCAATAAAAAGCCACATATTAGCTACACTATAGAAATGTATTTTTCTTCTCTGTAAAGAGAAGGGGAAGTAAGTAAAAGGGGGACATTTATAATGGGGTCTTGGTACATTTCTGTTTCTGCACTTCGGTGCTTCTGTTTATTTGGCATAAATTTTCCTCACCCTGGCTAGCTCCTGCGCGGGATGGTGTGCTCAAAGTAGCTGCCCCTAGACCTCTGGAATCTCAGGTCCGAGTGGAGGTAAAGCAGGGCTGTGGCTCCTTCAGGCCCTAGCAGCAGGCTGCTTTGGGGAGGGGAAAGCTGCTGAGGGAAGAGGTGCTGAGGATTGAGACAAAAGGCAGGGAAGGGTCTTCAGTATGAGTCCAGGAGAATTTATTGTCTAGGGGTGACAGGGACTGAACAGACAGACCAGCAGCTTGTGGCAGTGTCTTTTAAAGGGCGCTGGAATGAGGGGAGGATACATAACAGGGACCAGTCGGGGAGAGGCGAGGAAGGGGACATTGGAGGAGTCATAATTCAACATCCAGTAACAGAAAACAAGAGGAGGATATAATTTAAACCAACTATAGGGGACCAAACCAAGCAGAACCTTCTAGAACCCGGGCTTGGGACATCCATTAACTGACATTGGGGTAACCAGGGTAGCAAACATGGGGTGGCTGAAGAGGAGATGGGCATAGAGGATTCTGGAAGCAAGGGAAGGAGTTTAACATGACTGACAATAGGAAAGGGGTGGGGATTACTTTGAGTAGAACCATTCGAGAGCAATTAACAATAGTAATAGTGAAGAATGCACTGCCACACAGAAGTACTGATTGCCGTGTATTTTTAGACAAAAATTTAAGTCTTCCTATAAAATACTTGGCTTTTGTTATAAATAAAATATTTTTAAACATAATTTATCCCTGTAGTTTAATCTTTTTTCTGAAAAGTGTTCTGATATCAATGGATACTCGCTGTCCCCTCTAGCACCTGTCTGAGTTGTGATATGAATCTTATGAGTTACGTAGTGCTCTGTGTTTGAGACTGAGCTGGGTGAGTGATTTAGTATATGTTTAACTTTTAGATGGCTAATCTTAGGCAAGATGGATCCCACTATGCATGGGTGCTATTCTAGTGTTATTTTTTAAGTTTATGTGATGTGAATATTTTGTTAGAGATTTTTTATTTTATAATACACAATTTCCATGTTAAATACAATAAATACATTTTTTGTCCATCTGGTAGCCATAATATTATTTTTATTATGTCCCTGTTTTGATTTTAGACATATGGAATACAGCTTGTATATGCAGAGGTGTGATCAAGTGCATTGAGGACAGAATATAAGTTACAGATTTTTGGAAGTTTAGCTTTTGCAACAGTGATGTGTGTATAAAGGTTTTCTGTGTGTGTATTTTAACAAAAGACCATAAAGAGAAACAAGAACTATTTACAAGTTCTTGTAAGTAGAAAGAAGAATTCCTTACTGAGTTATGATTTGTTTTTTTCAGAAGAGTCAGTCTAGAACATTCATATTTTGTTTTATTTGTATTTGCTGTTTTTAAAATGCAATAACATGTCAAAGTGTTTTTTGTCTTCCATGCCTTCAGGCAAGCAACATGGTAAGTGATCACATTTACTGAGCTATATGAAAACTTCTGAAGTTTTTTGATATGATACAACATACTTTAAATTGTATGTATATCCTTTGCGGTTAAAACTTTTGGCTTCTGAATTGTATTTCTTGAATAGATATTGTTAATCTTCCTGCAAAAAATGGACTTGCTTCTAACCAAAACTCCACCAGATGAAATAAAGAACAGCGTTTTACCAATGGTTTATAGAGCCTTGGAAGCACCTTCAATTCAGATCCAGGTACAGTAGTTGCAGCCTTTATTTAAGACTTTCTTTTTCCTCTTCCAGCTGACATGCCAATTTTTTGCATACTCATGTGTCTGTTTACTTAAAAAAACGCTATAAAAATCTATAATATGCCTGAATGTTGAAAGAGATGAATGCTTTATTAAAAAACATTTGTCTCTGGTAAAGTAAGACTTAGTTCCCTTGTTTTCCAGGAGGGTAATCACTTGACTGTTGTTCTAACACTCTTATCCTAAATCCTTACTAGGTACCATGGCAGAAAGTAGGGTATGCATTTATATTTCACTGCCTGTGCAGCAGAAACCATGCAGGAATGCATGCTCATACCAGTCAGTGAGAGGTGGCTTATTCTGAGCTCCCACTGCTGAGAACATCTGTGCTGACAGTTACCTCAGGAGACCTGATATGCTGTAAAATCATATTAATATACATTCTGGTGCCATTTTTTTTCCTTATCTTTCTCTACCTTTCTAAGGTTCTTCTGGGGATTTTTTTTTTAATCATTTAACTGCAGTTAACTTCCAGTTATCCAAAAATGTTCACGGGTGGGAGATAAAGAAACAAAATATTTCTCAAAGGCAGTTTTGGATGATCAGATGTGACTTCTGTCTTTGCAAAGCCTTTGCAATATTAGGGACAAAGGTTTTTGTTTCTGTGTACCTGTCATGAGTTTCTTGCTGCATCAGTGCTTTAGTTACTGAGGTGTTTACTTGCCAGATGTACTTAGTATTACTGTCTCTTATTTTTGAGATTGGGCTGAAATTGTGTGTTTATTTTTATTCTGTTGCTAAAGTATGGTTAATCTTGACATGATATTTTATCATGCAGTCTATCATTGTAGTGCAGTATTATTGATAGTACTCTCTGAAATTTTCTTGATTTATGTATGAGATTGATTGGTGTAGTAAAAGGTGGGTTTTATATAAAGGTGCCTCATGAAAATTCAAGATATTCTTGCTGTTTTAATATTATGAATTTATGAATGCTCTTTTGTCTAAAATCCATTTTGAAGATTCTGTATACATACCATGATGCTTTATTATTCTAGCTATTTTTAAGTGAGGCTGATAGATTAAGGGCAACTTAGTTGAACATATTTCCTTAAGTATTTCCTTAAGAGGAAAGCTTAAGAAGACATTTCAAACTAACTGGTACTGAGTTACATTAGTACTAATTTTATAATAAATATGCATGTTTCTTTTTAAACTTGTGTGGATTTTTTTTTTTAGGAGCTTTGCCTAAACATAATCCCCACGTTTGCCAATTTAATAGATTACCCATCAATGAAAAATTCATTAATTCCAAGAATTAAAAATGCATGTTTGCAAACTTCTTCTCTTGCTGTGAGTATCATGGTAACGTTCTTTAGTGTTCAGAAAATGTTGTAACCTTTAATTACTTTGGGTTTACAGTGTTGTGTCTTTAAAGGAATGCCCATCAATGTGTTCTGATCTCTTATGGAATTTTTAAAAAAAAAACTTCTTAAAAGTGCAAAAGCACCGTTTCTTTGCTCTAACAATTTTTAAAGTTGTTAACAACTTACTGTGTTAATGATACTGTAAAAGTTACAGTGGGTACCACAGTAATAGACATTGACAGTGTTCATCATGCAGAAGAGCCAAGTTTTTATGAGCATAAAAGCAAATGTTTTTCCCTCATGATACAAAAGCATTTTTTAATTTGTTTTGAATTTTTCTGTACAAAGATTTTCTTATGAGTTTTGTAAAGTTGTATTGTTTGTTTTCTGTAAATAAAGACTTGGTTTAATTTTTATCATTCTTCATAGGTCCGAGTAAACTCACTAGTGTGCTTGGGCAAGATTTTGGAGTACTTGGATAAATGGTTTGTGCTTGACGATATTTTACCTTTTCTACAACAAATTCCATCAAAGGAACCTGCAGTGCTGATGGGAATTTTAGGTAATTTATACTTCCAACTTTCTCTTTTGTGCTTTAATATTGTAAATCCAAGCACTTTCTGTGTTATCACTGAACGTGTTTACATAGTATATCCCTAAAATGACTATTAAAAGCTTTCTGGTTCTTGAGTATGTCCCTGTTCAGTTACCTTATGTATGACATTTGAGCACTAGTACATGTATTTTTAGTCTTCAGGGCCTTGTGCAGTTCTGAGTGCTCACTGCAGTTCATGGGCTGTGACACTTACATGGACTGGGTGTTCCACAGAATGAGAGACGCTGTTTTCTTCAGAAGAGTATATGAACTGTCATCTTTCACATGCTGGAGCTTTTGAGATGTTACTGTTGCCTTCTTCTACCACTCTTACATAGCAGATGCTATAAATGGTGATGTACAGATTTGCTGCTCTTTACTGCAGGCTTTGTTAGACTCATTTTGTTGGATGTTTAGGCACACAGTTGTGCCTGTGTGCAGAAATGGAGCTCAGTCTGAGTGAGGTCTCACAAAATGACTAACAAAACCTAATGGCCTGATACTTCTGGAATTGGAGACCTCACTCCCACTTTAGCTTTCCATGCTGCCACTTGGTGCTTGCCTGTCTCAGGGTGTGTGATTTTAGCAAATTGAGTGGGTTTACGGAGTCCAGATGACCAGAGCCACTGCCAAGAAAGAGGTGTGACTGCTTGGCCAAGTCTGGAAGACTGTTTTTCCTCCTGACACCAGACTGGTGTAGACCAGTAACAGCTGAGCTGCACTGCCAGTAACCATCAAACACTGTACTAATACGTGAAGGCAGGATTTTTTTTATTTGCTCAAAAGCAGCAAGAAGGCATCTTATCTGTACTGATTTAAAGCTGCCTGTTTCCCTTAATCCTTGCATCTTTGACTTTTATTTGCTATCCAAGAATAAGGGATGCTATTTTTTTGCTTCAGTTGTTTTAGTTCTGAATTCTACTCAGATACAGTGAGTAAGTGAATCTTAGTTTGGAAATGATGAGCTGAAATCAGTTTTATATTCTTGGGCTCTTCTTTCTTCCAGAATCATAATACCATTCTTCATCTTCTTTGTCTCAGTGACAGCTCTGTTCTAATACCATAGAAAGTGAGGAAAGCTGCTATCTTTTATGCTGATGTGTTCAGTGTTTGCCACCAGAGCTGGGCTATCTAAGCAGAGGACTCTTGCTCTCAGAAACACTACAGAACATTTGGGCTTAACACTGGGACTCTCATACCTGTCAGGATTCTTTTTCCAGTGATTTTAAAACAGATAAGATTATGCTTGAGTTCTGATACTATGCATAACAGCCCAAACCTTCTAGTTAACAGTGTTTGTAAAAAAAACCATCAGAGAGCAGGATGGTAGCTAATTCTAGCTACTTGTAGTGTGCCAGGAGAGAACACATCCTTAGTTGATGCAGCTTGATTTATCAAATGGCACTGTGTCAGCTTGTGGCAAATCACTCGCACATGGTCTGTTCAAAGATGCATTTTCTCAGATAATTGGCCAGACCAATCATTCACTAATACCAGGTTTTATAACTGCAGAGTATGACTTTGGACATCCTCTTGTTCTGAACAGTAGAAAAGGCTCTTGCTGTTTGCTGTTCTGTGGGTCAGTACGTAGCCTTTAAGATTCTCTTGGTCATGTTTGTCCCTTGCTTGCACACAAACACAGTAGTTGTTCAGATCATCATTACATATATGAGTGTGGTACTTTGAGTTTGTTCACGCTGTTTACTAAACTTAACAATTTCTGCTATTTTTATGTTCCGTGTTAGGTATTTACAAATGTACATTTACTCATAAGAAGTTGGGAATTACCAAAGAACAGCTTGCAGGAAAAGTATTGCCCCATCTGATTCCTCTTAGTATTGAGAACAATCTTAATCTGAATCAGGTAGGAACATGAGTGTTTTGCATGCTTTGCCTTGACACTTATGAGAATAAATTTAAACTGTTGTCTTAAAAGAATACATCTATTACTGCATGTCTGTGTCTGTTGTAAAAATAAGCAATACCAAAACCCTTCCCAATTCTACTGTATTCCTGTGTTTGAAGCTTGTTATTTTTTGGTGTATTTAACTGATTATGTGTAACATTTCAAAATCAATACTGTCAACCTTCCAAATACCCTGCAAAAGCAGTTAGCTACTAACATAGTAAGTATTCAAATAAAATGCTGTGTTGCTATGAAATATCAGGAAAGAGAATAATAGGTTGTTTCGTTTGTTTGAAAATGAATGTGGTAATACTTTGTCTGGAGACTTTGCAGTACCCCATTTCAGTTTTTTGTTTTAGTGGCCTGTATTTTTCCCAGTTTCAGTGTACACTCTGCTTGTAATTTGCTAGCTAATGCATGATAATGAGGGCGGAGTATAAATTATTTTAAAGTCTACGCTTTATCTAACATTATGTATTGTAGGTTTGTGAAGTATTACCTGCTAAGTTACACGTATCTGAATTCCATCACAACAAAATCCAAACTTCTTACGTATTTCTTTTCCAGTTCAATTCTTTTATTTGTGTTATAAGAGATATGCTCAATAGATTGGAAGCAGAGCATAAAACAAAACTTGAGCAACTTCATGTCATGCAAGAGCAACAGAAGTAAGTGTAATGTTTGTGTTGGAGAAGTAGTCATTTTTTGGCAAATGTTTGAGAACTCAAGCCATAGCAATAAAAAAATCAGGTAATTCTAAGTTCAGTAGTTGAGAATTACCTCAAGCACAGTTGTCAGAAGATCTGCTTCTATGTGCTAATTGCTTTCTTGTAGTTGCTGAGAAATAAACCATACCAGAGAAACATAAACAGTGCAGCCTTTTAGAAGGCTGTGATATTTTTAAGTATTTGGAGGTATTTTATGGAGCCTGATATGAGGTGAGGTTTCTGAGACAAAATAATTTGGGATATCAGAAGTCTGGGTCACCCTGCTCAAAGGGAGAAATGAAGACCACAGAAAATTATTAGGAGACGTTTACTGTTTCTCAGAGAGTATTTGCCAGTCTTCTGAAGGCATTATATAAAATTGGTTGCTCTCATCATGTAATTGTTTGGTATTATTTAAATGCAGAAGAATGATATGCATTGTTAGATTAGTGTTACGGATGTGATTGCAAAGTTGTCTTGTTGTAATATACTCTGCACTATGTAGATCCTTGGACATAGCTAACCAAATGAGTGGGTCTGAAGAGGCAAGATCTAGTGGTACAGGCAATCAGGTAAGCAACAATATGTAACTTACACATAGAACATTGAAATTTAAAATCACTTAGTTGATATTTACATAGCTTTAAATTGCAGTATTTCAAATAATGAAGTTTTTTTTCTTTGAACTTAAACAGATTGACAAGGTATTTAACAATGGAACTGACCTTCTAACTAGTGGATCTGATAGTAAAGAAAATGAGATGTCATCAATACAGAAAAAGGTGTGCTTTACTTTATCTTGTAATTCATTTTTGTCCATCTGTCTAATACAAGGCTGATAGGGTTGCAAAAAAAGAGTGTGTGTAAATGCGTATCATATTTAAAGCTTTAGTAGAAAAACCATGTGCTTTTCTATATAGCACACCAACATACATAGTCACATGAGAAGCTCCATGAAAAACGTTCAAATCATATCCTTCAATTTCCATGTAAGCCTTTCCTTGAAAGTAGCTTTGTACTAAGTAGGCAGCAATTTGGATTATAAAATTGTGATCATTTTCTTTCTCCTTAATTATAGATTTAAATGAAACTAAAACTTCACCACTGGATTTAGGTAGGAGAAGCGACATAGGGATCCTTATGATAAAATGAAAAACAGAAATGAAGATACAATGTAGAATTTTAAGTAGTAGCAGAGACTAACTTTCACTGTAGTTTTCAAAGTTAAGGGAAAACAGCCAATATGTGATAAATACAAGACGTGAAGGAAAAACATAGCATAACATAAAATCTAAGCAGTAATACAGTAGACATAAGCTTTCAGCATTGTAAAATTCTTTTCATACTAACAATTATAGAAATGGCTTCCCAGAATCTATGTTTTCTAATTCCTATTTCTAGTTTTCTGAATCCTCGCTCTCAGGGGGAATGATTTAATTATTTCATCCTTCATTATTAACAAAAGTGGAGTTAAAATCCTCATAAGACTCTTGAGCAGTTATAAAATGAAATTCCCTTTTCCACTCCATGGTCAATTGCATTTCTAGATCAAATTAGTAACCATATAAAAACAAAAATTGTGAAGAACACTTTTTCTTATGCCAAATATTAAGGAGACAAAGCTAAAGTGATTTTGTTGGTATATCTCTTATTTGCTCATTATGCTGCTCTCTTAATATTACATTTACTTGCTTTAAGTACTTTCTAGCAATATGGTAAATATTATAATAGATTTTGCTTACTGGCTTTCCCTTTTGTGTAAATAATTTTATTGTTTACCACATATTATTGAAATGACAGTGCTAATATGAAATAAAAATATGTATGTCAGAATAACCATTTTGTGCAACTCACTACCAGTACTTTCCCTTTTAAAGGCCTCACTTACACTGGAAGAGAAGCAAAAGTTGGCTAAAGAACAAGAACAGGCACAGAAACTGAAAAGCCAGCAGCCTCTTAAGCCCCAAGCAACTACAGTAATACCTCCAGTGAAGCAGGTGAGAGAGATCAAACAAGTGCACTGTTTCTATTGGAGCTCTGATGCTTTTTCAAGGGCTATATGTATTTAGCAATTTTTCCTTCTGTGAGTTACCTTTTTTTTTCCTGGTGGTACAATGGCACAGCTGAGAAAAGTCATGTGCCTTCCAGTTGCATCATTAGCAATACTCCCACTTTTAAAATTGCTGGAGTTTCCAAGGGTATCATTATTATCAGAAGGTCATTGTACTAAGTACGGGAAAAGGACATACTAAGAAGGGTTTTTCTTTGAAGAATTCATTAAGGAAATGTATAAAGGATTTGGGGATGGGAGTCGGGCATTTAAGCAAATAGTCACAGTTGTACTTTGTGTGTAGTCTTAGATGTCAAATTAAAGCTCCATAACAATTAGGTCTAAGTGGCAAAGAACACAAATAAGGTAAATTCTCTTGTGTAATATTACATTTCATGCCCAATTCCATGCAGTGAATTTTAATTTCTCCAGGGGTAATGATAAAATACTGTTGCCAGAGTGTCTGTAGAGGAAAACCATTTAACTGCATTTTGTGTGTTTTGCAGACAAAAGACTTGACAGATACCTTGATAGATAATATGTCATCTTTGACCAGCCGTCCTATCAACCAAGCTCAAGTTGCATCTTCAAACAGCTTCTCTTCCGTTCCTTCTATGGGTGTTGGAATGGGATTTTCATCACCTATTGACAACACAAAGAGAAATATGACAAATGGACTAAATACAAATATGGGTTTTCAAAGTGCTGGATTCACTATGGGAGCAGGTCTTGCTACTCAGAATTTCTTCGGTGGTCCAAGTGCAACAGGAGCAACGAAGATGAACATTGTACCACCCGCCAATATGCCAAATTACAGTTCTATGAATGCTGCATCTGTGATCTCTCCACTGACACAACAAAACAAACCCCCAGATATGTCTGCTTTAGATAATCTCTTTGGTCCTCAAAAACCCAAAGTTAGCATGAAGCAGTTGGCTCAGCAGAAATCAAGCCAGTGGGTTAATCAGTTTGTGCCACCACCAGGGTCCCCAAATGCAAGCAATACAGCCTTGGGACCTCAGATGAACATGATAGCACAGCCAGGCTTTGGTATACAGGGTAATCCTTTCTTTTCTCCTCAGAACTTCGCACAACCAGCAAACACAATGACAAACAGCAGCTCAGCTAGCAATGACTTAAAAGATCTTTTTGGGTAGAATGTTTTGTTCTCTTCTTTCAAAGATTGATGAAATTTGGATCATGGGTAAGCTGATTAACATCTTGTTTTGATGAATAGAAGCATGACTTGGGGAAACTTTCAACCCAGCAAAGTAAAGACTTTTGGACAGGAAAAAGGGCTGATGTTTGATTCACCTGGTACTGCAGTGGAAATGTGTAAGTGCAAAGTTACCTTACATGCTAAAGATTTCCTGTCTCTACAAACATGAGAGTGCTGAAGGTAGGAGGCATATGTTCAACTGAAAAAGAAGTGTATTGAAATAATTTAGAGGTGAATTCAATCATTTCCTATTTCCTACAAATTTCCTACAAAATTTTGTTTCTTAAGTTCAGCAAAAATGCTTAGGGGATAATGATGCTATTGGATGCAAACCTGGAGATTTACTCATATTGCCTGAATTTATCTCAAGCTGTCATTTTGTCCTATGATAGTTTGCAAAAAGAAAATTCTTGCGCTGGCCCTAAAATTTTGATAGCCAAATTACACAGAGAGAACTCTAACCAGTAATTATGGACGAGACTAAGAAGGAAGCATATTTTGACTTTCTTCTCTCATGTAAGCTAATGTAATGAATGTGGTAGTAAAATATAACAAGATTCATCAGACGTGAGAAGTTGTTAAAAAATTTGGTTCAAGTTTGGGACAGAACACTGTCAAAGGTCATGCTGGTTTACAGTCTCTTATAATGTCAGATCCTTCTTACAAGCCCCATAGCGAAAGCAACATACCACTTAAGCAGGGTTTTAAAATACATGTGGTAATTTCATCACATTTACTATATGTTCCATAGTTTTGACTAATATGATACTGCTTCTAACTGATGTTAAAAAAATTGTAGTTATGGAACCTCACAAAATGAATGTAAATGTAAAATTCACATGCCCCACTGTGTAACTACATGCATGTTATATAGTTACACAGAAGTATCTTGAATTAATTAATATTCTTTGGCTCAACTGAGGTGATGAAAAAGGATCACCTTATACAATTTGCACAGGTTTGTGTGAAAAAGCAGACTGCCATAAATTGCCTTGACTAGAATGAACTATTTCATTTTAATTTTGGTTTAAATCAAGTCCTTATGAAGGATCGATTGACTTGAAGTGATTTCTCAAATATAGATTTGTAAGCTCTAGAGTGTATGATAAATACACAGGTATTTCAGACCCTTTTTATTGTATTGCTCTAAATTCAATAAAGGTCTCCAGAAGTCCAAACAGTAATTTCTTCTACTTCCAGGTGGTGTATGTTCAGCTAGCCCATGGTGGAATCTCTGCTCTGTCAGATATTGCTGTTGGGTTTAACTTTTTTTTCCTAAGAATTTCAAGAGCTTTCTTACCTAGTATTTTGAAGACTGTAAATGGTTATTTTGAGAAGGACTAGTTACCTTTTTATGGAAAGCCTACCTGCTTAATTTTTCAAAGACTTTCACTGAAGAAACTCTTCTTTTGTTTGCTGCTTAAGAAACCAAAGGGCCTTATGCTGTAAATATGACTTGTATTTTGTTACACTTCCACAGTTCTAAGTGGTGATAGCATTAAGCATATTTCTTAAAGAATCCTTTATGTGTTATAGCTGCTGCGTTCGTCCTATTATTTTGAAATACCTGGGACCAATAAATTTGTGGTCTAGAAAACAGTACCTAATACATTGTGATGCTTATGTGCTTAGTATTCATGGTAAGCATTGTAGGTTATGTTAAAATATCAGTGTAAATTTAGGTACAATACTAGAACTGTTGAACTATGGAAGTTCATTTACAGTTGCCGGCACTCTATACTCTCAATCACACTGATGTCTTATGTCAACTCTTGGAAGCTGTGTTCTGTTAGGGTAATGTAAGACAAGCTTTTGAAGAATTACTTGAATTTGTATTCCTCTAAATTATTTGGAAAATAAGGTTATATTAAAAACAGCATGTCATAGGACTTTACAATGTATTAAATTAATACATCTATGGCAAAGGCAGTCTTAAAAGTCAGTGTCCTGATCTGGGGTTTCAGTCACTGATCTCTGGACTGGGAGCTTTTCAGAACTGGATTTAGTTTAATCTATTGCAGGGAAAGTTAAGTGGAAAAAAATTGATCTCATTTCATATACTAGACTTCCTAAGCAGTGTGATTTGGGGTATGTGCTTTTGGCATGGGCTGTACCAGAACATAATCTATTTTGTAAGAACAAAGTAAAAAAAAAATCTTACATTTGCAAATTAAAAGAGGCTCTTTTATGAAGCTGTAATGTAATGGAATAAGGTCTTTATCTGATTGAAGCAATAGGATTTTTTCCATTTATAATTGAGAACATAGCTTTGATTTCTCTTGTTTGCTGCAATTTTCAGAATGCCCAGAGTAGAACAACAAAGAAAACTGAAAAGGGTGCTCATAGAAGGGTGCTCCTGAAAAGGGTGCTCAAAATCTTCCAGTTACTTATAAATTAAAAAAAATATATAACTGTATTTAAAAGTAGTGAGTCCAATCCCTTTTCCACATAGATGTTTCCTGCTTAGTGTGTCAGGAAACTCAGTGTGTTTAAAGTTCTCAAATTATTTCTTCTTAACTTAAAGGAAAGAGGACTTGCAAGAGGTAAGTCACCACAGCCATGTGCCACTTAGCTCCTGCTACAGTAGTTTTTCTTTAGGAAGCCTTGGCCAACTGATCACTGCACTTACAAGTCATCGCTCTGAGGCCCTGCAAGAGGCTGGAAGACTTGTTCTGTGGCCAGAGTGAATTGTTTGAGAGCTGCAATTGTGCTTCACATCCAAGTTGGTTTTTTGGGAAAGACAAAGGGGAAGGGACAATGTTACAAAATGTGGGTATTCCAGGAGCCTCCTATGGCTAAACTTGGATGGAAAGCAGTGCTGCATCTAGCTTGGCCTAAGCAGAGGGTCTGCCTAGTCCTCATGTAAAGAAAAATGGAGAACAGGTTTGAAACTGGTACCGGATTAAGAAACTACAAATGCTGTTAATGAAATAGTAACCTGGTAATAGGTTATTCTTTACAATGCCTTGAAGAAGACTGTAAATTACACTAAATTTCTGCCCTTCATATTCAACTTAATTTAGAGGAAAAAATGTGAAAGCCTGTCAGGTTATATCATCACAGCACCCACTGTGCACCCACTGTGCTCACCCGCTGTGAGCATGTCTTCATTCTGCTGTGGAAATGAGAAGAGGGTCTGGGCTGAAGTGCCCAGCCCGTCTAGTTTACATTCATTTGTAAAGGGGAGGTAAAAGGAACGGAGTAAATTCCTATTCTTTGAGCGATTCATCTGTTTTTTATTTACTATAAAAGGAGAAGCTAAGTGAAAATAGCTGCACATCTTATATCAGTTGTGCTTTGGCTGCGCTGATGTATGCTAAAAGAACATCACTGCACTGAGACAACAGTGTTTTCCATGTTAGGGCTCTTGGTTCCGTTTGGGTTTAAGTATGAAAGTGTCTGAAGCATCCTCTCAAAACTCAGTCATAGAAAGCAAACTAATCCTGCTAGAGGGAAGGATTGTATTAAAGAGGCTTGAAAAACCTCTTTTTGGCTGATGGAGAACCTTAAAGCTACTGAGTTTCAGGTTAGCTTAGAAACCCCTAGTTCTGACTCTTGAGAGAAACTGGGAATGAAATGGCACAGGTGTCACTCGAGGAGAGAGCCCATCTTGTGTTCGCTTCATCACACAAGTGGTGTGAGTAAGGCACAGAACAGCCCTTGGAACCTGCTTATGCAGCAGGGCAGCAGTACCAGAGGAGTCTTTTGAAAGGAGCCCACCAATTATTTGGGAGATGGGGAGAGAAATTTTACTGGGAGCATGGGTAGAATGCCCTAGTTTGTTTTAATGAAGATACCATGTTCTCCTCACTGTGAACAAGAAATGTTGTGGGTAAGTTGTGGCCTTACACAGGTGTTGAGTACCCCAAATAAAAGGGTGAATTTTTGGATGTGTAGGTCCACAACATTTCGAGCCTTATTCTTTAAAATTATCCTTTTCTGTTTTGTCTTTCTAGTAACAACTGTTTCACGTTTATGTGGAACTTTGACAAATACCCTGATTGCCTTTTAAAGTAAGAAAAGTGTATATTGACCTTTGTATTATAACCCCTGTTGTAATGTTATCTGTGTCTATAGAAAAATAAGTGTGATTATATTCTAGATTGTAGGATTTTTGGATTTTTCAGTTCAACAACCAAAAAACTGACTAAATGAGACATTAGATTTGAGTCAAACTCCATAAAGCTTCCATACAGACTAAGAATTATATGATACTTGTGTTATCTATTATAAATAATACATGCTTAGTTTGCCTACATCTGTGTGACTTGAGCAGAAAAAAAAAGTTTTTAAAACATAAGTTTATGAACACTGGATCTTGCATTACTGGATCTTGCATTACAATGAAGATTTGGACTTCAGAGTGACCTTTACTTATTGATAGGGGTTTTTTATTGGGATTGTGTAGGATATTACTGATCTGTACCACTTCCAGTGAAAGAAGCATAGGGAGGGGGAGTACAGAAAAAATACCCTGTTGTATATGTAACTATTCTTTTTCTTTGTTAAAAGATATGCTGCATTTTATATATTCATTGTGAATCTTTCCTTTGGAAAGCTGTGAGGAAACCCATCTGGAGAATTTCAGATGAGTTAGCTGATTTTCAAGTGAGGTTCTGCCTTATACCTTCCATTAGGTTTTGACTGCTTTGCAGGAAAATTACACAAGGCAGTAAAAATACACCAAATCCTCTTGACTTTCAGGCCTCACCCTTGTATCGACATGACAAATAAGCCCTGAAGTTGTATTGTCTTTAAGTTCTCTGAAACAGGTCTAACTGCTGTACAGATTTCTGAGATGAAGCTGTAAATCAAAATGTGTTATAGTGAACTCAGGCCTTGTGCAAAATACTTAATACTTGTTTATTTGTCTAATTGTACAGTCTCTGTACTAGTGGCAGTTTTATGTTCTGATTGTAAAACATTAAAATTCTCATGAGATTTATAAAGTGATATTGTTGTTGTGTCAGCCATGATTCATAAATAGAAATGTCGTAGCATGGCATTAGTGTATATCTGTTTTATTAGACAGCTCTTCAAAACCAAAATTGTTCTTATATCAACTTGTAGATCGGTTACTTTAAAGCTATGTAAAAGGTACAGTGACAATTTTGAGAAATACACATCACTTTGTACTCTGAATTAGGTTGCCTATGGAAATAAATGAACTTTTCATATTTTCACAGTGGAAGATACTTTTATTGATAATTTTCATTAAATTAACTAATACTAACTTCTGCAGAAAAGTTTTTTCCTGTACATTTTGTTCAAAATACATTTTATCCATGTATTTTTGAGTTCATTTCTTAAAGATTGCTGTCCGGACGTGTGTAAAATGTCGTTACATACTCCCTTCATGCAGTGGATAGAAGTTCTGGGGAAAAACTGCCACACTAGATGCCTCTAAAATTAGCATTCACTTTTTCTAATGACACACAGTGATCTCAGTTTGCATTTTCACAGCTCACTGACCCAGAGGCCAGCCCTTTCTTTAAATCTGAGTTTCAAGATATACTGCTTTTTCAGGTTAGAGTTTACCAGCACTCTGAAGGACCACAGTTCTCAGGTTCTTGTATGGTATAAATAGTTCAAGTACAAGACATCTGTGTCTGATCTGATTAGAAGCAGCATTGTTGGCCAGAGATGGTGTGGGAGAAGAGAGTAAAAGAACAAAAATATAGATGAGATGAAAATGGAAAGGTAGCATCAGGTGGCTTCAGTTGTCTTCATTTTCACTTGGTGAGGATGACAGCAGGCCCTTTCCTTCCACAACTGTATCCATCAAGTGAGCACAGTCCTGTCATATGCCAGCCCCTGCTGAGAAAATGCCTGCCTTAATTTGCTCAGGTAATCACAATCCTGATCTGACTCGTATGTCCTTCACTTTGGTAATGTTCTCTTTGTCTCTCCATTTCTAGATATTGGTAGGATCCATAAGTCCTCCTTGTTTCTTAAGCAAGAAAGTTTCAAGTGCTGAAATCGAGATGTTCTGAGTTGGTTTGCTGTGGCGTAAAGTTGACATCTTTACAAACTCATGAATCCAGGTAGCCTAAATCTTCAAGCAGGGAAGCTGCAAATTTGGAAATCTGCATTTGGTTTTTCTTTGCCTGGAATTCTTTGATACTGACAGGTAATTGTCTGAATTTCATCACTTAAATATCTCTAGTCCAACCTTTGGATTCGTCATACACCTGAACTTTAGATTAATCTTTTTTATGTCAGCATTTGTAGAGCTGTGTTACGAGCTGGAGACCAATGCAGTTTGGAAAATGGTTCACAAGGTAAAAAGATGCATTCTGATTTCCTGTGCCAAACTGACAAAGCAGGAATTCAATTTATCCTCCTACCTATGCACAAACCCAAGAGCAGCTCAATAAATATTAGTTATTCAAGCTCTGAAATAATTTACTAAGTATTGTAGACATAACAGTTAAACTCTAGACTTTTAAATTGTTTTTTCTATGTAGGACACCTGCCTGGGAACTGTACTATTATGGTTCTACTGCACTTTCTTCCTGCAAATTAAGGCAGTTGTGGGTGTGGAATGACAGGAAACTCAGCAATGGTAGAAGTTTAATGACCTATCTATATTGACATACTAATTTTTAAGGGGTATTTTTGCTTGATTTTCTTGTGCCTTAATTATCATTTGGCTTTTTATGATGGAATTTCTTAAAATGCATCACCTTTTGCACAACATAAAAAACCTCTCTTGCAATAATTAGCCAAATAATGAAAGAAGAACCTTCATTTGTAACGACATCAATGAAAACATTGCTTTTACCTGAGAAAACATATCTTTTACCTGAGAACCAAAGCATTTGGGAGTGAAGTTATGACACAGGCAGCCTTTGTTCATGTCAGTCTCTGTCTCCTTGATGCCACCTAATACTTGTAAGAGTAAACAAAATCAAAACCTTGAAGAGCTTGCTTTCCAGCAGGTGGCTTTGGAACCAAACACCACACAGAAGAATAACTGCTTGTTTTCTGAACAGAAAAAGTCAAATATTAGAGCAGAGAACTATAAAAACTAGAATTGCAATTCCTGCCGTTGCCATGCTGATGAAATAGTTACCTATGCCACCAAAGCTGTGAATAAGCATTTTACCCAATGCCACAGCAGTGAATGCTGGTGAAGTCAGATGTCTCTGCAATTACAGCAGTAAATTTCGTTTGAAGAATCTACCCTAACTTGATACCAGATAGATTTTTTAAATTTTTTTTATTTTTTAAGAATTTCTAAAAATAATCATGTCTTACAATGACTGTGACTTGTAATTATTGTATCTTAGAAAATCAAAGCAGGAGAATCAGGAAAAAATAAAATTAGACTAGACTATAATTTTCATTTTCATGTACTTTCATTCTTAAATAGGAACTTCATTGGTAGACCTTCCTCAAATAGCCTTATGCTACAAACCCTGGATTTACTTGGCTACAAAATAGGAAAAAAAGAAGTATTTGTAGAACTATATACAATTTTGATGTAAACTGTGCTTAAATTCTTGATCTGTTCTGTAAAACTAGCAACAGAATTATTTTCTGTGTGATTTTCTGATTTGATAGGTACTAAATGTAATTTCTGCAGTTGGAGTGATTTTAGTATAATGTATGAACATTTTCATTGGTATTCTGTGCAGGATTAAGTTACTATTTATCTGTTCTTCTTTATTATCTGGCAAGCAGAAAACTGTTAAATTAGCTGATTTTTTTTCAGTTTGATTGTCCTTATTGGTTTTAGATTTCCTAAAGGATTCATTGCTTGAGTCTTACTGATTTACAACCAGTACAAGTAAAAGTTTTACAGTGAAATGGCAAATACCTCTTGCGATATCCTCATGGCCATATTTTTCAAACCAGAGCCATACAGCTGAAATTCTTTGATTTAGCAAACACTAAATTTATTTCTTAAGCTAACCTGATCATTAACTAGCTGCTGGATAGGAGATATTTCCTTATTCGTTTCACAATGTAGGTAGGACAAAGTTGTGATTTGCTGCACATTGCAGAGATTAAATAAGTGTATTTTAAATTATGTGTATATCCACACATAATTTCCAAGTTAACTGAGCTCAATCCCGTGTATAGCACTTCCTTTGTCAGAATTTTCCTTTGGACCGTGTGCCTGCTACTTTTTCAGGCCCTTTCTGGTGGAGCCATTTCTTGCATCTACTTTCTCTCTGATTTTTTCCTGCATCAGTGCTCCCAAGCAGTGCATGGCTGAAGTAGAAGGGCAAAACAACTCAGGGCCTTCTGACAATATTTTTTCTGGTGATGCTTGGTAAGGGAATGCTGAATTAATGACACTGACAGCCTCAATTTTGTGCATGTTGCTTTTCAGCTGAAAATTGTTGCTATATGAGGGGCTGCAGAAAGGAACCTAACATGAGGCTCTGCAGCTCAGCTTGATGGTCCAGCTCTGGCAAGCCAGTGGAGTGGACTGATGAGTAGGCATCTGTTTCGTTTGTTACCTATTCTACAGGCAGTGTGAGCCTCAAGTAGAAATGTTAGAAGCAGCTGCAGGTGAGTGACCCAAAGGATTACTGAATCCAGATGCCAGAGTGACACAGCAACCCTTCAGTGCAGAGAGGCAGAATTGCTGAGAGGAAAAAAACAAAAAACAAACAAACAAAAACCACCACCAAAAAACCAGAAGGAAGAACAGTGGAAACTGTCATCTGCAAAATGTCAAAATGTCTAGTGTCTGTCCTGCAGGGTTAGACCTATTTTCTTTGAAATTGTATCTCCTGCCCACCTGCTCTCTTCACAATCCCGGGACCTGTGCAGGGAGTGCTGGTGGATGCTGTTTCATGGAAGAGTCTAACTGGTCCTGACAACTATTGCTGCTGCTGATGGGCAGCTGTTCGAGCTCTCATTTAATCTAGTCTTAACACTCTTATTGGAATGTTTCATTTTTCTGTTTCTGAGTTTGTTTTTTTTGTTGGAAATTACTACTTTGTTAAATTGAATGACTGTGCTTAGGAAGTTGAATAATTGACTTTTTTTTCCCACTCCCTGTTTTTCTATAAGAATACATTTTCTGGTGAAAGGTAGGTCAAATATTCACTATGTAAATATACACAAAGATTAGAGATATTAAAAAGAACTTTATTAAATCTGTATGATTTAAAACAAAATTTATTTGAACAAAAATAATAGTAATTAAATCTACTGTCCTGAACTGTGAGTTACCGGTCACCATGTCTTTCAAGAAGCTACAGTTGTTTAAGTTAATTTTTCTTCAGTTCTTTTTAATGAGGCATTAAAGGGAAGAGGTTTTGCTTTCTGTGTTGTTCAGTTTCTCGATTTTGAAAAACTAGTGGTTTTAAATTGAAATAGAACTGGTTTCCTTTCCATTCTTTAAAAAGAGCTGCAGGTGATGCTAGATGTTTAGTCAGTGATTTCAGCTATCTTAGCAATGGAGATACCTAACTGCAGTTCAGCAAAAACACAACTCCCCCTTCAAGTCAATTTGAGCATTTGTAGAATTTCATCTCTGTTTTTAAGATTAATGTGACTTCTCAGTCATCCTTCTCCCTTATGCCTTCTCAGCCCTTTGCAACTTCAAACCTGTTGCCCACTTTCAATCCTTGTTTGATGAAGGCTTTATTAAAATTCCAAAGATAAAGATGTATTTATAAAGATTTATGTTCTATGGTAACTGTTGCCTCATTAGAGGGACCAACTTTGCACATCAGGTGAGGGAAGGACTGTAGGTAGAGATAGCTCTACTTAGACACTAGAAAATCCACATAAGGGAAAGTCCTAGGAGGCAGATTTTATAAATTCTGGTCTTCATGTAGTAGTGAGTTTTATTTTCATGTCCCACAGTTTTGGTTTCCAACAGTACTTAAAAGGAAAAAAAAACTTTTCATTAACTTCTATCATAATGTTTTCTTTTAAAGAGTTCAGCTCTTGGATTAGATAAACACAATGAGCTACATAGTATAATTAGTGAATCAATCAAGTAAGAGGCTATTCACAGATTGGGTAGCCCCACAGTAGTTATGAATAGTATGTTATAACTGTACTGTCTGGCATAGATTATCTGTCAAATGTGGAGAGAAGATAATACCAAAGACTACTTCCCTTCAAAATGTATTTTTCTAGTAAGGGGAAAAGAGAAAACACAGATTTGGAGAGGTGGAATGATCTTTTGGGTAACTTGTAAATAAACAATTTCTAAAAACATCAAAGCAGCTCCTTAGTAATAGTTACAGGCTGTAAAACTCCAGGTTAATTTCAAAATGATCTCTAAGATAAAAAAAAAAAAGGCTGCCATAAGGTGTCACTATAACCCAAGAAACTTTCAAATATATTACAAACATTATAGAGATGTTCTTGTCCAGGTACAAGACTTTCTTTATACAGCTTTGTGGAAGTAAAAAATGATCTATTTTTAATTAACAAACTGTATTCCTGTATACACAGAAATCATCATCAAATGTATCTGTATTAGTGCAGTGGTGTAGAAACTGCCCTTTTTTATTTTTATGGAGAAACAGACATACTTCGCATAGGAACTTTCCACATAGAAATGCTCTAAAGCCCTCATCCAGTATAAGGTAAGAAATGAGTGCTTAATTAGCAGCTTTCAGTAAGGAAAACTATAAATTGGAATTCTTATTCCCATTGTTGTTTTATATGTTATTAGCATCCCAGGAGCCATTATTTTTATTTTCTGTCCAACTGTGATCAGATGTCTTTCCTACCAGTGATCTGATCAGGAAGCAGAAACTTAAAGAGGAATTTTTTAACCATTTGGAATTAGTGCTGGTTTTGCTGCAGTTATCAGGGAAACAAACATAATGTCTGAAAAGCTGATTTGGGCTGACTCAACATGAAGCATTTTAACGTGGCAGGAGAGCACTCAGTTCTCATATATGGTAAAATAGAAGTCAGGATTGTGAAGTCTTTGAATCCATCTTCATTTATGGCAGAAAATTGTAGATGTAAAGTCATAGGTTTCAAAATCTGAAGAACCAGATTGGTCATTTACTCTAAACCCTCGTATAACATGTGATTCCAGGTCATCTCTTTCATCTTTGACATTAGATGCTGTAGATCTTGAAGGCTGAATTCCTGTAGTGCCTACTTTTTAATGTAATGTTACAATGACTTTTACAGGTGCCAACAGAAATAGGGTCTTCAGTACACCCAACAATGTACAAATACAAAGGAAGTGTTGGCTTTGGCCCAAAGTTTCATGCCTAACAATAAAATATGCTTGTCATCTGAGTGAACCTCTTAGAAACCAGCTAGGGACATGATTTAGTGGTGGACTTGCCAGTGCTGGGTTAACAGATGGACTCAACAATCTTAAAGGTCTTTTCCAGAAAGAATGATTCCATGATTCAGTGAAATCTACCAGACAACTTTTACCAAGGCCTTGTTCTTGTGCAAAGCATTGTCAATATCACAGTGCTTTAAACATCAAAGTCTGCCAACCCTAAGACCCATGTGCAGATGAAACCAACATTCATTATCTCTGCTTCATTACTTTGCTCCATTTGCAAGAAATGGAGGCATTTAAAACTTTCAAAGAGACTTAATTTTGAAACATCAAAATGTTTAAATTCAATTTAATGTAAAGAAATCTTCAGTTAGGAAGAGAGGTCACTCGGGATTTTCTAGCCTTTGAGCTCTTGGTAAGAGAGCTTGGTGGTTTAACAAAAGAAGATTCCTTCAAATAACACGAGAGAACTGTGATCCAAAAATCATCTCACAAATACCAGGGATGTGATCACATGGCCTTGAACTAAAAGAAAATTATTAAAAACTGACAAGTTATAACAAAAAAGTTATTCTTGTGTATTTCCTAGCAGCCTTTGGTTATTGTTAAGGCTGATCACTTAGCACAAAGTGTAGCCTCTTAATGTTAATTCAGCAGAGACTCCAAAAAGTTAAAATTACTTTCTCAGGAAAGGGTGTCAATTACTGTGATAATTAAATATTTGTAAGGAGATCAAAATTTTGTATTTTACAAGCATTGGGAGAAGTGGCTGCATGCAAGACAATCAGCACATGAAATGTGTATGCTATCCAGTCTGCACTGAAGCCAGTAGCAATGGCTTTTCAATGTGGCAAAGACTTTACCCCATCCATTAAGCTGGGGAATCATTGGTAGGAGCAGCATAAAGATGGTACTTCAAGACTTTTCAGCAGAAGAAATTACTGTAACAAATTAGATAGCCTCTAGGTGTACATTTACTTGTACCTGTAGAAAGTGCTGTTCCACATAAGTTGTGTTTATTGCTAGTTCTGATATTTGTAATCTTGGTTTTCTTATGGAGTTCCTACAATTCTGAATCAAGCCCTGTGTCTGCAAGGCACAGGTCTTGTTAGGAAGGCACATCTCCTTTATGTGCACTTGACCAGTTTCAAGTTTTCTTGAAACTGGTCAAGTGCACATAAAGGAGATGCTCATAAAGGAGTAAAGCTCACTTTACTCTTGAAAACCCGAGGTAGTGATGGTACATAAATGCACAGCAGTGGCTGACTGCATGCTGGTTTAGGTCTGTATTGGGTCTCAAATATGGTGTTAATGCATTTACTGATGGTCTCTGGGGATAGGAGTCTGTAGTTTCAGGAGTATCTACAAGCTATGTGAACCATACAGTTTTAATTTTGCAAAATATTTCCTTATAAGTGCAGGCAAATGCTGTGTCTTGGACTTTGCCTCCAGCTTGCAAACAGGAGACTTAAATTATATAATGCATTGTGTTTTAAGGAGATCTGAGATAGCAAAAGAATCACACTGGTAGAATTTTTGAAAAAGAAAGGGCATAGCTTAAAACAGGAAAGAAAAAAGCAGTAACAATGGCAGCTGTGTCTGTTAGGGCTATCATGTTAGGTCTTATTAAGGAGAAGTTCTCAGCTGGTGCTCCAAAATGTGTGCTGGAATAAGTCTTGCAGGTATTGCTGTGGCCTCATCCTTGGGCACATTCTTGTTGGGAATTGGGTAGTGCCCCTGTGGATGGTGTCCCAGCAGGAGCAGAGCACTGCAAAGCTGCTGTAACAGCCTCTGCACCAGTGTTTTGGAATCCAGGCAGTTTGCTGATCTGTGAGCCTGAGGAGGAGGAAACAGAGAAGCAGCAGAGCTGCCTCCCTGCAGAGAACCAGGAGTGAGTAGCACACTCTCTTTAGACCTTAGAGAAAGGATCCGTGAATCTTGAAAGGGGCTACTGCTGTAGAACTGCAGAGGTGCAGGCAGTGAAGGATTGCAAAGAGTAAAGAGAAGGGAGAGAGGAAACCTGCTGTGAGAAATGTTTAATTCTGTTAATGATGAGGCAAGTGGTATTGCTAATGAGAGACCCCTATGGCCTCAGGGGGGACATACCCTGCCAGTGGCCAGCCAAGGTAGACCTCTGAGGGAGCCACTTGAATCAGCCCTAAATGCACGGAGGACAGACTTCAGACATCTGTGCTAAATTCAACTAGAGAATGTGTGGATAAGTGAACAAAACACTACGTTTTAAGCATAACTCCTTTCTTGTGTCTGCTCTGTGCTCTCTTTATCCAAACTAGGACCAGAAAACCAGGAAGATGGGCAAGATGAAACCCTTTTTTCCACAGCAGCTGGCAGGTATGGGTCTTGAACACCACTTTCCAACCTGAGTTCCAGTCTTCCAAAGTGAATTCCTTGCACCAGAGTTTGCACCATTTCCAGTTTGGAGCCAGATTCTTCCATGGTTTCAGGTGTTCAGATGCCATGAGAGCATTCAGGATATTATCTCAAATGCCAGCAAATACATGTTTGTTACATGGAGGACAATTTCATTATGTAGTTTCACATGTATATATTTCCAAACCCATACGTACCTCTGGTGTCTGGCAGTTGGCCTGCTAGGGTTCATTTTCAGTGTGCCTGGTGAAAATTGGAGAGGCTGCTTTAGTGCACACATGTGATTGTGTTAGGCCTTTCCATTGTGGTGACCTTGCCGCTCTGCCTGTCCACACACCCCAATGGTAAACCAGGATTAGAGGTCTGGAGTGAGAAACCAGGAGGAATTTCTTCCTTTTGCTCAGTTTGGAGATGGCCAGATGCAAGCCTGAGGAGTGTAAGGAGGAGGAAGAGGAGGTGCAGCTGCTCCCAGGGCAGTGGGACATGCTGCAGGGAGGGTCACTGCTCAGCCCTTGAGTCGGCAGTGAAAGCAGTTGCTGTTCAACCCAACTAGAGAGAAATGCACCCAGAGAAGCTCTGCTGGAGGCATGTGGGTAGGTAGTAGAGATCTGGAGGTACCCATGTTCTAAATGCTTGCTATGGAAGAACTGTTCTGCAAGGACAAGTGAGTTGGCTGTGCAGAGCCAACACTTCTCTACATCACATGAATTATTGAAAGAGGAGAACGAAACTCTAACCAGCACTGCAACAAAAGAGACTGCAGCAAAGCCAAACTCTCAGCTCCTATGTGTGCTCCCTCTCTTCTTCTCTCCTGGTTCATACTAGGAATAAAAGATTTCAGCAAAAGCTGCTTGCCTGCTTCACATAACCGTGAGAAAATATATTTTCCAACATGGCCTTACTCAAAGTGGAGCTGGGACAATCCAGACATTTGATGTTTGTATAACGGAGGATTCTAAAACCCAGAGATTGGGGGCCCCTGCAAGTAGCCAGGAGAAGAATGGACTGGGGGATGGGTAATCCTTGCACAGCTTTGGTCCAGATTTACATCCCACTCCAACCCTTACTCAGTCCAAACACACAAATGAGGAGGTTTTAAGTGAAAAGAACTCAGATCCAGTTTGTTTCTCTGGAGGAATCACCTTCTAGGTTTCTTTTTTTCTCTTCTCTCGCTGTAGAGTCTGGATAGGTCAAGCTCTGAACATAAGTTAGGGGGAGAGTGTGGCCCCTGAGTCTGGAAGGGTAAGGACAGTGTAGGGCAGGAGGAAAGGTTCAGAGCCACAGCCACTTACTCAGGGACACCAGGTGGCCTGTGGCAGAACAGGAGCTGGGGTCGGTGGCTGAGCAGCTGCCTGCCCTCCACATGGCAACTCTCAGCTGGAGACTTCCAGAGGAAATAAATTCTTACAGTGCTGGTGGCCTGATGAGGCACTGGCACGTTCTTAATTTAACTTTCCTTGTAGGAGTGAGGTAATGTGCCAAACACAAAGCTCTCCATTTTTCTACAGAGGAGTTTCTGCCTTCCCCCTCACCTAAAGGGACCGACTGATAGGAGAGGGAATATATGAAATGGTTTGTGGCTTTTTTTTTTTTTTTTTTGGGGCTTTACCATAATCCAAATCCAATATCTGAAGCCCTGCCAAAAGCAAAAATTCTTCATTTGACTCCAGTCAATGTGCAGGCATGATGAGTGGAAGGGCGGGCTGCATTTCCACTAGATTTCATTAAGTGCTTTCTGCCATGCTAGGAAGAGTGTTGTTGTCATGAAGTCACACTGAGTTGGACTGGTTCACCTCTTTGAGCCACTTCGTGTTTCAAAAATGCAGTGCATTCAATTTATGGCTGGTCTTCCATTGCTTATTCAAACAGCATTGCATCAATGCCCCTCCGTGTCTGTCTGCCCAAGGTCCCAGCAGCATGAATAATAAATGACCAGGCGTGGGAAGGCAGCTTTGGATTCAAACCAGCAAGTGTGCTGGGGCAGAGGGCCTCTCCTGGGCAGGGGTACACAGTGATTGGAACTGTAGCTTGCAATAATTTCCTCCCTGCAGAAAGGACTCGTAAATATTTAATTAACTTCTGGCCCTTGCCATAGATGAGGTCTTATTAGCGAACTGGAGTGGCTTGAGGACAGGTATTGTGTCTGTTACTATAGCACCACCTTGCACAGGATCTCAGTGCGAAAGAGGCAGGGGAGGGAGGGAAGCAGGGAGGGAAGGATGCACCGAGGATGAGTCCCAGCGAGCCAGGCTGAGGTTTGCCTGTGGAGCAGGCAGCACGTCCTGCCCAGGGACGCTGGCCCTCAGCAGCACCTGCAGCCCCAGCAGCAGCCCTGGGCCAGCTGCCCCTCACAGGTACCGACCAAGCTCCAAGGATCACGCCGAGCCCCTGAGTGTTTCTGAGGGGGCTTCACTCCACAGCTTTCCCCTTCTGCCTTTGCAAGATCTGACTTTTTTTATTACTATTTTTTGATCCGTTCCTGTCTTGAGCAACTGGTTGTTTTTGTGGAGGTCACCGAAGACTGGTGGAGGCTCCTGACTCTGGCATTGGGAACTATGACAGCAGAAGTGAATGCTCCTTAATAAGGGATTTACTGAAGAAGAAAGACAAAATGCCTTTCAAAGGGCTTGGTTCGCTGAAAGAAAGATTTTTTAACCCAGGAAAGGAAGAGGTGAAGAACACCATTAGTGACTCACTGGGGAATCTGAGAAGGTAAAACCCAACAGAAAATTCCCAGACAGGTCCAGTGATTCAATTTATTAAGAGAAATGCAGTGTAGAAAAAATGTATAAACATAAAACAGAATATAGTGTGGCAAAATTAATATCCGAGTACAGAGAGTGAGATAGCTCGCTGTAAGACACAAGATGTAAAAGGAGGAGTTACAACAGCATATGACTGTAGATCATAGAGTATTTATATTAAACAAAACAAGATTAAAAAATTATGAAATAATGTTCTAATATTTAAAAGAGCTTGCAAAATTGTTTAATTAAAAAAACCTTTTAAGTAATTAAATATGACTAATATTAAATATGACTAAATATGACTAAATATGACTAAATATGACTGTGGTTTAGCTTGCATGAGAAAAAGCAATAATTTAATGGGAATTAACATTCCAAGTAATGCCACTCTTGAAATTAGACTTAGTGTTCCTAAATTACAGGTTTGGGTTTTTTTAAAGCTTTTTCCAAATCAGTAAGAGAAAATGTATTGAATAGAGATATTTATGTGTAAGCTTACTGACACTAGCAAATGAGAGAGCAAATAAGGAAAAGCAGCTGTTTGCTAGCAACAGCAGAAGAAAGATTAAAGATTTTCACCTTAACCTGATGGTTTTATGAACCAAGAAATGAAAGATTTTTATTTTTAGAGAAATGAAAATCTGCTGTAGCAAATGACCAGTTTCATAAGGGGAAAGATATTTCTCATTTAAATAGAAGATTATTTCTGTTAGTAGTGGCTACTGACAACACTTATTTGTGTAATCAGTAGATGAGAGCCAGAGGGGTTAGTGGCATTTCTTCCATGCTTGATGTTGTGTTTTAAATCTTTGTGTGCATCGGGCCAACATTTTAACTGAAGGTGTTTCTAGTGACTGAATTGTATTTGCTTTCGTATCCACTCCTTTGCCTTCTGTTGGGAATGCTATTTTGGGTCAAGAAATAGTTCTTGGTATATCTAAACAAGCCTTTGATCACAAGAAAATGTGTAAGAGTTTACATATATCATACTGCAGTTATTCTATTTCCTTATCATGTGGACAAAGTATCTGTGTTCCACACAGTTTCTACTTAACTTTTTTTAATTTACAGTGTTACAGATGAAACCTGATGTTTTGCCTTTTTTACAATATCCTAATTCCAGTAAATCTGTTTATCTTTTAGAACATTTAACATCTTTTAGAACAATCAAGTCATTTATTCAATGATAAATTCTCTTTGCTGTGGGCTCTCTGGCCAATTTGACCAAATACCACTAAGGTTTGTATCTGGTGAATGCGTGATGTAGCAGTACACTGGGTTCACTTTGGATTATCCAGATTACTCTCCTCTTGTAGCTGTGTATTAAAGATGTCATACTAGTTCCCACAAAGCTGATAGTATAGGCAGCCAATTTCAACAACACTGCTTCTGAATCAAATTAACCCAAATATCACTTGAAATACAAGAAAGTTGGCTGAACTTAATTATTTTCCATTTAAAACATAGGTATCTCAGAGCCTTCCTTAGATGTACCAATCAGCAGAGGAAATAATACAAACTATAAAATCTTTTTATTACGTCTGCAGTCAGATCTAAGTAGGAATTGCTTCAACTTGAGCAGTCTTGTAGGAAACACACAATCATATTTAAAAGTTTCCATAAATGAATGAAACACAGGTTTTTAATATGAACTTCATTCTCTACAGTTTAGTCTACAAATGAGACATCCACTTCTGTTTTTATATGGTGGTATATATACCTATATACCAGCTGCATGACTTTGCTCTTCATCCAATACAATTTTCTTTAATGTGAGGAAAATCAGCAAAGAATTTGGTTTCTCTTCCAGCATTCATCATAATTTGATGAATTATTATAATGCACATCCGTGGCTAGACCTCTGAGTGTGATAGCCCTGAGTGTGGTGTGTTGATGTCAAAACTGGCGAAGTAGGTAGAAAAATACATTTTCGCTTTGGTAAATAAGACTAGTCTATACCTTCCTGCCACATTTCTTCTGTCTTGCAAACAAGAGAGCAGACCTAGAAGCTGGTGCCTGACAAGAGCAGCTGCTCCATAGCAATAGTCCACAGTCCAGCTCAAGTGCTAAAGCACAAGCAGCATAAAGCAACTTACTGCCTCCTCACAGGTGTGCTCATTTAGTGGGAGCTGCAAAATCAGAGTCTGCTCACAAGCAGTGACTTCAGGGTGTCTGCATCCTGGAAGGGAGGCAGGGGGAACTGAACTGAGAGATCCAAGAGCCATCCTGTCTTTAGGCTGTTGGCAGCTGTTTAATTTGTGAGGTCTTAGAAGATGCTTTAGAAAATATTGTAAATGCTTTGTATTAATTTTTTTAATGCAAAAGTGTTTTTTTTCTTTATTCATTTTATTCAGTGGGGCAGTAAAAAAATTACAGAATTCAAGGCTTGGGTGAATGTATATCAGAGTTGTGGCTCTGTTATCCTTATGTTTCTCAGAAAACAAAGATTTCATGTAGATCTTCTTGACAGACACAAACAGTTTGGTCCTTCTGTGAACTTACTACACGAAAAAGTGAGAGATGGAAGTAAGATCTTAGGCTCTGCCTACTCTACCGATTTCAGTAGTCCTGGACCAGCCCAACTGTGGGCTTCCTGATGAAGTGGGGAGTGTCTAAGTGGGTTTACAGCCCAATATTTTCTCTTTTAATGTAAAAAGACCTATGGGCCCTACCACTTGGCTGCTGTATAAAGTGCAGCCCTGACAGGTGTAGTTCTGGCTGCTGTAGATGTTCCTTGGTGAATTAGCCTAAATTGCTGAAAACTGCATCTTGAAGCTGGGTGATAAGCGCCTGCATTGGACAAGGCTCCTCTGACTGTGCTGGATCATGGAGCTATTCCTCCCAGATTTTCCCTTTGCTCGCAAGCAGGGAGAGCTCAGTGCCTCCCAGGCCATGCAGGCTGTGAGCACAGTGAGGGGTGTCCAGAGCCAGCTGGTGTATGAGTTGTGCCTTGTAGCAGTGCTAGTGCAAGGGCACGGTGCACTCGTGCAGCGCTGCAGGGACAAACGCCCCTCCAGTGCTCCGGGACTGCGCTGAGGAGAGGCTGCCCTGCAGCACCTGGAACATGCAGTCCCGTGGTGTCTCAGACTCGTGGGTTTTAGGGACGTACCGTGCAGAAACCAGCAAGAGAGATCCCATGCCCTGAGTAACTCAAGAGAGCTTGGATATTTGTGCTGGGATTCGGTACCAATGCATCAAGCACAGGATTTATTATGGAAAATTATCCCCTGGACAAATCCTCGAAGAATTAATAATCTCTCAGGAGATTATATCTGCTTTTGGATTAATGATTTTTTTTATAATTACTGTATACGTTTCTGAAGTCACACAGGGATCATTGTAGTTACTGGATTTATAGGTGTGAGCTTTGGACATTGTGTGCGATTGTGCTCCAGCTGCCTGTGAAAGACTGCCACATCTGGTGAAATCCATGTTCAAACACAACAAATAGTAACATTTGCCTGTTACTGTAGAATTAATGAGTTTTTTATAAAATTTAATTAAATTCTAGTATATTACGACGTGAGGCTCACAGGGAAGGATGAGACATGGACACAGATGTGGGTTCTATCGAGGTTAGGGCAGGAAGCCCCTTTATTCACTAAAGGGGGCACCTTTATACAGGTGCAAGGAAGCCTGTGGATTGGAGGATGGAGTTTCCACCTTCCAACCACATTCGTCAAGGGGACTGTCACTCAGTCTTGTTTGTCCCAGCATGGAATGCAAAGCCATGGCTATGTTCCATAAACAGAGCTACTGTTTACATTGACAGAGCGTGAGAAGGTAGAGTCTTCTTCTCTAATATGAAGCCCAGGTAGCTAAGAGAAACCCTCATAGTAACACTAGTACACCTAATTTATAATTTAAAAAAAGAAATAATTCCTCTGCTGAAACCCCCTTAAATACAGACTGCTGAATGTATATGTACTCTAGGGCACATATATTTATTTATTGCTGATAGGGATTTTTTAAATTTTTTAAATTTCTTTGATTCTCTCAAAATTCTGTATATGGCAGAGTAGGCATTGAATAGAAAAGAGAAATTTTGCATAAAGTTACTGTGATATTTGGGTACAGAATATGGGTGCAGATTCAAATAACTTAGCTCTTCTTACTTGCCAAGAGTTGTACATTTACTGAAAAAAGGAAAAACAGATCTAAGGAGTGAACATTTCCTGTGCAGGAAAATGCACACCTTCATCCCCTGCATGAGGCTGATAATTAACGGAGAGCACTGGCCCTGAAGCAGTTTTCTTCTGGTCCACAACTAGTAAAAATTTTCACTGACAATACAAAAATGCATGGATCAATTGGGAGATAAATTCCTCATCATTTAATGGAGTTGCCATATTTCATTATGTACCTGTTCAATAAAATAAAACAAAAAAACACTGCAGACACTGTGAATGTCTGCACTGCTCTAATACCTATGTGTTTCGAGTGCTACTGAAAAATAGTTTTCTCCAAGACAAACCTGGTATAGAGGCATTGAAATTAACCTCTGGGGATATGAAATAAACTGTGCAGATTTGGGGTGATCAGTCCTCAAATTGCTTCTTTTACTTAGTCAAATACAATATCAGAATAATTAATTTGTCTGCAGAGACAATATTGGTCCATAATTCTAGTCCTAGGTCACCACTTTTAACACTTAATTTGGAGCAGAAGGACATTTTCATGCATATCTGAATTGACAGTCAGCTGAAAATGTCCAGATGTTTTGGCTTTGCATGAAGTGTCTAATCTTTGCCAGCTGCCTAAAGTAATTCACCCGCTGATGTCTCTCTTATAAATAGAGCCTAGTTAAGGTACAAATATTTTGAAAATTGTTAACTGATTCAATTCCATCCATATCTTATATTCTGTTAGAGGAAGACAAATTATTTCTTTTGGCTTGTAAAGAACACTTTGGAGATGACAACAGTTCAAAAAAATAATTATTCGATTGTTTTTTTGCTTTCTGAAGTCTTTACTTTTGGTGTCTCATTCTGTTTACATCTACCTCTGTTAACACATAGAGCATGGATTATATGGTGTCTTCTTTTTAAAGTGCCTGACTGAATTTTTCTCTGTACTCCCATTTCACTGACAAAAGCCATTTCCCTGCAGATGAATCATAAGATCTCCATCACCCCCAATAACACCACAGTAAGATCATGTTTTCTTTGTTACCTTGCTTGAATGGAAAGTCTTTGCTCCAGTCTGACAATGAGCTAAGGACCTAACTTTGCAGTGAGCACTGGTTTGAGAAAGAAATTGAATAAAATAACCCCAGGTGTTCTCTTCTGACCCAAAACACTGTGATTCTGGTGTTTCTTGAAAACGTGAGCTGTATTTTGCTTATTTTCTTTTTGCTAAGACTATGGCTGAAATAATGGGTTTAAATTGTGAAGTAAAAGGAATAATATAGTAAATGATGCTCCAGTTAGCTCTAGAGCCTAAAAATGATGAAACTTTTACGTGGAACTTTGTATTGGAAAAATACATTTAAGTGCACAAGAAGCCATACTTACTACCTATATCTGCAAACTGTCTAGTGTAGAGAACTAGATTATGTTAGATTATGGGTAGTACATTAGATTTACAGCAACTGGGGAAAACTGTGATTAAATCAACACTGTCCCAAAAAACCCAGCCTAGTCAGATGTAGCCCATCCATGTCAGCATGTGTTTACAGTTGATTTTCCTACTGCAAATTGAGGTTTCTAATACATTTCATGTAATCTATATTAGATTTCAAATACACTCAGCCAGATGTGTGAAAGAAGGAAAAAAGTTATTCCTTATCAAAAAAGAGTGAATGAAATAATCTCATCATTTTACATGACAAGCTTGGCTTCCTTTAAATTAATTAACTATTGACATTTTCACATACTCTGTGACAGGCACAAAAAGAGCTGGATCCTGAGCTCAGTGCTTCAGAGTGATGCCAAAACTGAAAGGCTGCTGATCAAGGCCTCTCTTAGTAAAGGCTTAACCTTAAGGTCATGGTTAGTGTTCAGTGGATTAGTCACATATTCACAGCTAGCCACGTCTTTAAATGTTTCATCATGTCAGAAAAACCATAATCTGTGTTTTGAAATAGGCCTAGAAAGGTAATGTTAGAAAAGGAATTATCTAGCTCTGGTGTGGTGGGTGTGTCTAGTTCTTTCTTACCTCACCTTTCCTAACAGACTTTGCCTGGTCCTGCAGCACAATGTTAATAGCCCTAATCAGATTGAGAGACCAAATTAAATTTTAATTGCACTATCATGCAATTCCAGGTTGCATGGAAGTGCCACTTTGTTTAATATGAATATCTCAGCTAGATTGCCTATAGGAAAAGGAAAGGCTGGATATGCAAAGCCTGAGGAGCTGGACCCCTGTGTTAGTTGGCAGCTGATGGGCAGGGCAGCCTCTCACAGGCTGATAGGACTTGGGTGCCGTTTGCTCCCATTCAGGCCCCATCCCTGGCACCTTCCCTCTCAGTTCTTCCCAACTGCACACCAGATTTGATCCCAGGCAAAGCCCTTTCAGCCTCTCCTGATGGGGAATGGGGAATCTACTACCCAGAAAATCCCTGTCTGCCTTCAGATCCCATTTCATGGTGAGTATTTTACACAAAGGGCAACACGTTCCACAATAGAAGTTGTAGGGGTTCACTTTGGAGCAAACAAAGTCCTTGCAGTGGCAGGATATTTCAGAGAAGAGGAAATGTGTGACTTCAAATGCCTCCAGACAGAGAAAGTCTGGCCCTGTCTCCTTTGGATCTTTAATAAGGGATCTGAAGGCAGAGACATTTCTCTTCTGCTGTACAGCCCTGATTTTTTGTCTCTCAGGAGAAAACAAATTCCAGGGAGTTTGGGGCTGAGTGAAACCATGCTTTGTGTTGTATTTTTCATGTTTGCTTGAAACCTACTGGCAGCTCTGCTTAGTAGATCTAGTTAGAAATTATGGTTAATTTAATCATATGTAAATTTTCCAAGGAATCAATGGAATTTATCACAACAGACCTCCAGTTAGATTTCATAGTTCTGCTCATGAATAGCCTGTGAACATTTTTGCAACCGGCTGTCTGGCTAGATGGCTCAGATGTGCAAACTTCAGAAGTTAGTCGGGACAAAGTGTGGTCTCTGCTAACCTTTCACATCCTGTCCAGCATTACCTCACTTCGCTGCCAGGAGACAAACACCTCACAACAGGAGTTAGCAGATGACCGGAGCATGGAGCTATCCATCCACGTTCCAGCAAATTTTACAGGGTGAACAGGGCACCTCCATTATTTCTTTCTCCATCCGCTCAGGAAGATCGATGGCACGCACGTGGAGGAGGAGCCCCTGGAGCTGACGGCGGAGGGGCAGCCCGTGGCGGTGAGTGGGCTCCGGCCGGCGCGGTGCGAGTGCCGCTGCTGCGGCCTGCCCAAGCGCTACATCATCGCTGTCATGAGCGGCCTGGGCTTCTGCATCTCCTTCGGCATCAGGTGCAACCTGGGAGTGGCTATCGTGGAGATGGTCAACAACAACACTGTCTATGTCGATGGAAAGCCAGAGCTGCAGGTGAGAAATTACCTGCTTTTCACTCATCTGAGCAGATACCGCTGCAGAATCACCCGAATGCCACATAGCACTGTCCTGTGTATATGCAGATTAAAAAAACATGTCAGTCTTGATGCACATAGATGTGCAGGCACTTAATTCCTATTTATGTGATGAAGTGACACTAAAAATCTTCAAGATCTGAGGATTTGGAGTGTCAAAGAGAGGATATAAGTACCAGAAATGAGAACTGAATTAGTTTGCATGTCTCCCAGGTCCCTGATCTGTCAGTTGTAGACAGATTTTGCTGTGGGGGCAGAAACTTTTCCTTTTTACTCTCTGTCAGGGAAATGTGCTCTGATGGTGCTGCAGAAGGAATTCTCAATTATTTTATGTAGGGCTGCAGCCACTACATTTATATTCATGGATAGTTTTCAAGATCTTCAGGCAGTCACTGGCAGTAAGGCATCAGGATTTTGACAATGTGGGTTGTTGTCTGGATCTGTTAAGATCCAGGTGCCAAAACATTTCCAAATTTGCTGAGGATGGCCTGTGGTCCACAGCAGATCCCCCACAGCTTTATCGGTGCACCCCAGCAGGTTCATTCCAAGCCTTAGCATTGACCATTCTCCCTCGGTATTTGGCTGTGATGTCAAGTGTCCCTTTATGGATTTTATCAACTTGGATCTCTACATTTGCTCTACTTGCTGACTTATTTTTGGATAGCTTTTGAATGTTTTTGTCCTAACAAATTCACAGGAATCTTGACTCTTCAGTGAAATACTCTGCAAATATTCATCAGCTTTTCTCCTAGATATTTTAACTTTTGGTAAAGAAGAGTGCAGAAAATATCTAGCATAAATTTACAATGTTAAAAGCATGCCTGTCTCCATGACCCATGATCATAGGAGCCACGCTTAGACTTCCTTCTGAATTTTTATTTATTCAGTCTAATCCCTGTTCCCCATGGTCCTGCTGGGTATTCCAGGTTCTGTACTTAAGCAAGAGAAAGTATGTAGATAGATTTGGAAGCTCCGAATAGATTTCATAGATTTGGAAGCTCCGAAGAGGAAATTCCAGAAAATGGGAGTAAACTCCTTCCACAGATCTAAACTCATACTGTTTGGGCATGAACACCTCCTGAATCAGGAAGAACCTTCTTCCAAATCTCATGGTGTTTCTGCTTTCAGAAATTAACATTACCTAGAAACTCAGCTGGAAATTGCTAGTAGAAAATTGGGTGTTTAAACAGAAGTGCTTCAGCATAGGAAAGTGGGACATATCAAAATGCATATTGATGGAGAGGGAAAGCCTTTAGCCTTCTGTAAATATGTCTGGCTAATTTATGCCATCTCGTTGTAGGACGAACAAGAAGCTGTTTTTCGGTTTGCTTCTTTGTGAGTAAAAATATCAGTGTACTGGGAAAAAACTGTTTTTCTTTTAACATGCAGAAAGTAATATCGAAAAAAGAGATGTTAAGGCTTATCACTACAGTTGCCAATTCTCTGTGGTATTTTGGAGACAGCTTTAATTTTGAATTCAAAAGATATCTGTGTTGCTTCCTCATAGAATGCTTAGCCACCTTTCCCAGACATGTGATTAACATGAAAATTATAACAAAGCACAACATCATGGTTTCTTATTGCTCCAAAAGAGTTCTTCAGCTGAGGGCTCATGGAGAAAAAGTTAACATTGACCGTACGATAGTGTTTATACTGATTCAGGCCCAGAATGGAGGGCAGAAAGGGCACACTCTCTTTGCTTTATTTTCTGTATGTTTTGCCCTGGGCATTGACTATCCCCTCTTCTGAACAAGGTATGTCAAAAAATGCCATCGGAAAATAGAAAAATCCTTGTTCAGGAAGAACCTCAAGAAGACTGAAACTGCTTGATGTTCACAGATGAGGCACATGGTAGTGCATTTCTCTAGGCTGCAGGCATTTTTGACTAGGAACCACATATGACCAGCCTATGGCTCTCCTTGTGTATCCAAATGCAGCCCTACCACTGGCATCACTTCTCACAACAGATAAACTAGTCATTGGCTAGTGTTACCTGGTTTTATCTTCAGATTGCTTTGTCTTCAGATGTTCTCCTTGCCCCCTCTTTTCTGCTCCCATGCCATTTAACGCAGACAGTAGATGATCAGAGTTCAGCCCTGACAGGGAGAACCATGAACAAATCTGACCAGGAAGCAAATCAACTCAAAGGACTTAAGCAACCTTGATAATTTGGGAAAATGGATACGTCCACTGAAAGGCATCAGGTCCTTCTTATAACTCTGAGCAGTCTTGAAAGCAAAGGCTTCAAGTTTAGGGAGCCCAGGGGGAAGCAGTGGCAAGTGGCAAAGTTGAAGGTCCAGCATTAACTACTTTATGGGTGAAACCTTTGCTGCCCCTAAGAGCAAAAGCAGTAATCTCACAGGGGAATTGAACACCCTTTTGCCTTAACTGGAGGCTTTCGAGCTCAGCAATCCTGAGCAGCCAGCGTAAAGAGGCTTGATTTGGAGCACAGGGTGACTTCTGTGTGATTTCTAAGCAATAGTTACCTTACAATGAGTGTGCCCCATCTTACAGCAAGTGTCCCGTTTCCTTTACAGACAGCCCAGTTCAACTGGGATCCAGAGACTGTAGGTCTCATTCACGGCTCTTTTTTCTGGGGTTACATTGTGACACAAATTCCAGGAGGGTTCATCTCAAACAAATTGGCTGCTAACAGGTAAGAAAACAGCAAGCAAATGAATTAAGCTTTAGAGCCTGACAACTGTTTTACACTGTGTAAATGAGAATACTAAAATAGCCAATTAATATGTTTCAGAAATGCTGAATTCAGTATTTATGTCTGTAATCAAAAATTATTTCAGAGGACAAGACTTCCGTTACGAGTCTATGGCTGATTCTTTCCATTTAACTTGTTCATCTCAAAAATTTACACATGTCTTCTCTAAACAATAATGCTTTCCGGAGAGTTCAAGGAAAATCACACCTAATGCTTCCAACAATGGTTGAAGCATTTGTCTTTACGAAGTTGCCTTAGTGCTTTTTAGCTCGACTTAACACCAAACAATAGTTTTTCAGCAGTGTTTGGTCTTCATCTTTTAAAAATTCCCTGTGGACTGAAGCTGGGTATAAAGGAATTACAGAACTATTCATAATCTGAAGTCACAAATCTATCCTCATTCACACAAATATCCTTCCCGTGGCTGGATACAGTAGTGACAGTAAGATTGCATAGAACGTCTAATATAGCCTCCTGATTTCTGCTTGGTGAAGTCTGAGAATCTGTACAGATTTTTTTTTTTTAATGATGAATGTTTGTCAGCCATTTTTTATTTTGTTGTTTAAAATTCAAAATTTTGATTTTTTTTTTAAATTCAGTGTACTTTTGAGAATGTGAATAAGAAATGTAGCTAATTTTGTCAGTGTTAACTTCGGTTTTGGGCTTTACTTCAAAAGGTCTTCAGAACTTTGAACATGATCACAAGAGAGAGGAAGGTTGTCTGAAGATAGCTGGTTGTGAATGAGATCATCAGATGTGCATATTAAGGGTATTTGGGATCTACAGATTAAAATAAAAAAATATGGCTGTTAATAACTTCATTCTCTGCAAACAAGATGTGACTTATCCACAAGTAATATTAGAATTGGAAAAGCTCTTTAAGACCAGTTATACATTGTACTTTGCCCCAAATCAAAGTACTTTACTTTCTGCATTCTGCAAAGAATGATAGGGATTACAAGGCTGCCTGGATGTTCTTTCCCCCCATATGCCCTTGTGGGAATTTCTCCAGAACAGTCATCCCACAAAATTGCCCTGACTGTTCAGTCCCACTGTCTTTTGCCCATAGCCAAAAGTTACTCAGAGTTTGGTTTGCACTGCTTTTTCAGCACTGTTTGCATCCTCAGTTATTAATTTCTCTATCACAACAGTGCCTATGCGGATTATTTTTTACATCTGCCAAGTAAGCCAAATGAATTAGCTAAGCTTAATCATTTCTCCAGCCTTTCTAGTCTTGCCACCAGCTTTTGCAGCAGAAGGGCTTCAAAACCCAGATGTGCACACTGGTGGCTGAATAACTCAGCATATTATTAATTTAGCTTTTGTTTCCTTCATTCACTTGCAAACAGTAAAATCAACCATGTTTTCACTGTAACTTGATGTTTTCTGTCAGCAGAATGTTTCCTTAAGTACAGGCTGTGCACAACAAGCACAGAAATCTCTGCATTTATCCCTGTGAGAGTTTCCAACTCAATCTAATGCTATGCTACAACATCACATTATGGATATGCCCATCATAACTGGGTTTAGGAGTAGAATTTGCCGAGGAACAAAAATAGGTCAAGAGCTGAGTTCAAAGAGAATTTCTATTTGCAGTAATAGGTTTCACTAAGTTCATGTTTTTCCTTTATTCCTTGTTTAGCCAACCAATTTCATCTTAGTCAGGTTCATCAGTAGTGCCAAGTTTCAGTTTCAGAGGGGTTGTTTGCTAAGACACAAGGCAGGAAAATGGGTTCTGTGGCCAATGAATCTACCAGCCCTAGAAAGAGGAAAAACTTTCTTTTGTCCCAGTGGCACTCTGGAAATGAGATTCTATGCTATTACTGACCTTACAGATTCAGGCAAAGACTCCTTTGCCACTTGTTTAGACTGTGCAACCTTGAACATATGCATGATGACCCACCCTTAGGCACTTCTCCAATGCACATAATTATCTGTAATAGTCTGGGATTCAAATGGATCTCATAATGGCTGAAAATATTGAGTGCTTGGTAGGTTTGCATCAAAACCCTCTAATGCTACGTTATTCACTCAATACATTGATCCAAATTGATGTAGATCTGCATTCCACCAAAAGGTTCATCAACAATTTACTGACACCATCCCTTTAACTTGCTGCTTATCCTCAAACATGTATCTAAATGCGATTTCAGCATTGTTTAGTGGATGCATGAAACATGAGGCAGCTCTTGATATCAGTTTCCAGTAAGAGTACCCTGCTAGGCAGAGCAGTCTGCAGCTGAAGAAGTCTGTTTTGATCCAAAAGTGGCAGCTGCCCAGGGATCGTGGTAGGGAGGACAGAGGAATATGTGAATGAACTCAAAAAACCTGGAATATTTCTTGTCAAAGTAGAGACCAACTTCTTTGGGATAAATGGCAGTGAACTGATGAAAAGATGCTGCCTCTGTGAAAACAATACTCAACCATTAAACAGTAGCAGAAAAGAGATTGGTTCTCACTCCGTGTAAATGATGCATTTACAACCTAGGCATATTAAGAGTTGGCATTAAAAGAAGTAGCAGAGATTGAAAACTCAGTCTTTAGAGATAGCTGTTTGGATAATTAGGCGTGTTCTCTTTGTTACAGTTTCTTCTTTCACAAGGTTATTAATTTGCATGGTTTGCTGTAGTTCCCTGAGTCAATAGTGTTATGATAACAGACCTGATATTTCTATTAGTGGTAAGAAAGCAAAAGGCAAAAGTCTTTTCTTCAGGGATCAAAACAGAGAGATAAGTAGTACTTATTTTCTCAGTTAAATGTTTACTTGACTTTTAAAGCAGTCTCCTAAATGTCAAGATATGACTGTGGGCTTTGTATTCCAATTCATATTTTCAGACTGTTTTCTATATAAATCAGTTCCTTTGTCACTTCTCTCTGCCAGCCTACTCAGCTCCTTTGCTTTTGTGCTCATCTGTTCAGTGCTTTCTTGTCACTCTGATCATGAGCTGTCTAGGCATGGGCTGTTGCTTTTGTCAACAGGTGTAGAGAATTTAGATTGAACAGTGTTGTTCTCTGACTGTAAATTTTTCATGGTATAACACAACCATTAATCCTACTATGAACAAGACCAGACACAAAAATGAAGTGACGTATATTTCCTGTGGACAAATTTTCAGAGACTGAAATGCAAAGAATTTAAATACTTATTGAAAAAAAAATTGTAACAAAACACTTTAAAATAAGTTTATAAATATTTTGAAGTGGAACATGAAAATACTTTTGAATAATAGATAATAATTGTATTCCCTTTCATGCTACTTTTATCCATAGGGTATTTGGGGCAGCTATCTTTCTAACATCTACACTGAACATGATCATCCCTTCTGCAGCAAGAGTGCATTATGGCTGTGTGATGTTTGTAAGGATCCTTCAAGGTTTGGTGGAGGTAGGAGCACTCACCACTTTGGTCCTTTCAAACAGTTTGATTTTGAGATTTGGTTCTAGAAGCTGTAAGATCTCTTTCAATCAGGGTTTCTGATCAATATACAGTTTGACTTGCTACTCATTTTGAGATGATAATTTTTAAATTATACTGATCTATATTTCTAAGTTTACTTAAAGAAAAATGTGTCTTTCTGGTGCTGCAGTTTGAGTTATTTTGATTTTCTTGTACCATCAGCTGCATATACGAAACAGTTTTTTACTCCAGAACATATTACTATTCAAGTAATAGGTAATTCAGATTAGTTCAACATCTTCATATTCAAACAACTGAGTTATTCCAGACTTACCTAACCTTTTCTATGTCATTCCATGATGACAAACAGCTAGGCAGTAGGGGTAGTATCAGCAACTACTTCAACTGGAATGCAGTGAAAGCAAAACATGTGATGTGTGAAATGTCTGCCAGGGCGTCACGTACCCGGCCTGTCACGGGATGTGGAGTAAGTGGGCCCCGCCACTGGAGAGGAGCAGGTTGGCTACCACTTCATTCTGTGGTGAGTTGATGGGCTTATATGGTTTATGTAAGCACCTATCTCTATTAGATTTATCAATTTCATTATTTGAAGGGGATGCACAAACCCTCTGCCCTTTGCTACAATCAGCTTGTACCTTAAGCTTAGGAACTTGTGAGGTTTTTTTTGTTTAATAGGTTATCATTTTATTATTTAAAGCCAACACTCAAAATGGCTCTCGTAATTAACTAAAATGGGTCCAGAGGATCACATTAGAGAAATTGTATTTTTTCATTTGCTTCATCCTTAGGCATTCCATTTATTATACATACTCAATGGATGCTCCTAAACAAGCACACACTTTAAAATTATCGGAAAAGAACTTCATTACTTTAGGTTGGCTGCTCAATATACTGCAGTGGAGGTGATGTAACTTCTTGCCAGTAGCTGTTCAGCTTCATTCTGTTTTGAGTTATGCTCAGACATATATTTTGCTCTCTTCTCTGTGTCCCTTTCCGGTGCTGACAGCTGAAGATGAATGTCTGTAGGAGAAAATTTTCAGTAAAAATGTAAAAGTCACAGGAAAAGAATTCTGCATCAGCAGTAGAGTTGTATGGCCGGGCAAAATACGTCAGTAAAAAACAATATAAAGGATAAAAGAAGGAGTGAAGCAAGTGGAAAAGGCCCCACATTTGTATATTTTGGGAATTTTATTTTTACTGCAGGTGGCTTCGTGTTTTAATTATTTAGTTGTTTTCACTTCCCTCACAAGAAAAGATCCAAAGAAATGCCTCTCCACCCTCAATGTTCCCTCCTTGAAATTCCTAGTGCGGGATCTCTAGAGAAAGATCCATCCTTCAGTTTGACACCTATTTTAGTGGCTACAATTCACTGATCCTTGCACTTGAAAGGTGCATAGGAGCAGTAGAAAAATTAGGAAAATCCAGGTTAAACAGGCTCCTGGTTCTTCTGTCTACATTCTGGCCTAGGGCTTTTCTGTAGGCAAGCTGTGGGAAAAATGAATTACATCAAGATGAGGGAGAAGGATCACTGTGAACAATTTCAGAAAAGTATTTGCTAATGAGTAGAGCATTAACAAATATTTATTAACAAAACATGTACTACTCTCAAAACTACAATTCCTAATTCTAGGAATTATTCATTTTCTAGAATAATTCAGAGCAACCCTCTTCACATGTAAAGCCGTTGGCACTGTCTTGCACTGATATCTATTGCCTAGATTTCACTTAAATACTCATCGCTTTCAAGAAGACACTTAGAAATATATTTCACCACTATTATGTATTTCCCAATCAGAAACCTTGGCACAGACCACATTTTTGTCCTTTTCCCCTGTCAACATTTGCCTATTTATTCCAGCTGTTTGTTTATGCTGTTGATATGAATTAAACATGGTTGGTTTGAACACCCTCTCTGCTGCCAGTGCTTGTGTGATCGTGGGTCTAGGGCCATGACAAGAACTCCCCAACATATCTGCAGCCAGCAGGATTCCCTCATGAAGCTTCTGAAACTTGATCCATTATCTTCTCCAAAACTCACCTCTTAAACCACAGTACCAGGTGGGATTTCCCACTCAAGTACACACATATGGCTTATGCTGCTATAGTGGTTTCTCAACAGTCTTGGATTTGCAAATCCTATTTCCTTACAGGGCCCAACTCTGCAAAATGAGACTGGTGACCCATGGGAGGTCAGTGCTTCCTGTCACCCCAATCAAAATTTTGCAGCTTCCATCCCATTCTCTATGTTCGTAAAAAATCAGTCAAACACATTCCTCCAGTTCTGCTCTCATGAGCACCTGTCTGGATTTGAAAGCTGGGCGCACCTACCACGGTTGACATGTTTTACTAATCTGTTTTCTCTTCAGGGTCTTACGCAGGTGCGGTGGTGGCCATGCCCCTGGCAGGTGTGCTGGTACAGTATATAGGATGGTCATCAGTCTTTTATATTTATGGTGAGTTGCCCAACATGAAGGACATCTGCCACTAGATCTGTACTGCCAGTCGTTTACTAAAACCTGTCTAACAAGGATGGATTAAAGTTGTTTTGATGAATGAAGAGGTTGCAAATGAGTGTTCCAGTTTATTCCCTACTCATTGCAGATTCTGAGAGCTTTCATTTCGCAATCATCTGCTACGAAAGGTTGTAAAATTGTTATGACCCCATGCTGCCCATCTTTAATAACGCACTGCCACCTTTGGTCCCATGGGTATGGCCTTGTAGCTGATCTGTGGTACATCATTCCTCTCCTCACAGTGCATGGCAGAAGTGGCTCCAGACAGCCTTGCACATCAGCAGCCCAGCTGGACTGGGTTTTCTCTGTGTTCCCTGGAGATACAGAACACACCACGGGATTTGCAATTACCATCTTTTGGTGAAGTCCCTTCATGTAGATTGCAACTACATTATGGCCTGTCTGCTTTTTCTTTCCCTAGGTTCTACAGAGAGACTTCCTGCTGCCTTTTCTTTGCCCCATGCATAACGTGATAAAAGTGACAAAATGCTCAAATGGTGTGCAAGCAGGCATACAAAATACACAGAGTTAGTTGCCACATCTTGTTACTTCCCTGGGCATAATTTCTATGCAGGTTTTGTTTAACTGGCACTTGAAACAAACTTCAAGGCTTGCAGGTACTGAAGTGTAGCTTTATTGGCTTTGAAAGCCAAGTTGCTTTTCTGTCTCTTTAGGAATGTTCGGGATTGTTTGGTACATGTTTTGGCTGCTGCACGCCTATGAGAGCCCTGCTGTGCACCCAACAATAACCAGTGAAGAAAGGATATATATAGAAACAAGCATAGGAGAAGGAGCCAGCCTAGCTAATGCAAGTGTAAGTAAAAATAGGCTTTCCTTGTTGTCATTTGTGAGCACTGTGCAGAAGATGAGCATATGCCTGGATGGATACTGTTAGCTGGATAAGAGAGGCAGAACTAGGGGCTTTTCCTTTCCAGAAAATTGCAGAATCAGGCTCTTGCAGCTGGACTGGATGAGTACAGGAAAACACATAATGCTGTTTAAGCTCTTGGCTTATGGAGCTTCTTGGATCTAGGGGGGAAGGGCTGGGTTGGGAAGGGGAATGACACATTCAGGTCTCCTGCTCTTGAGTAACTGTCATGCTTGTTCTAAAAAATATTAATGGATTTAGCTAAATAAGAATGTGACTGCAGATGTTAAATTATCCAGCTGCCTTCTGAACTCCTGTTAAGGGTGATTGCAAATCTAATAGTTTAAAGACTGGGTTTCTGCCCTGCTCACTCTCCCAGCAGCTCAGGTCCTTGAAGACTTCAACTCCTCTCTCTGAGAAGATCCTGTCAGAAGATCATGGAAACTCTGAGTTAAATCTATTTTCCCATCAAACTTCCTTCCATTCCCTTAGGCAATTTTTTTTGCCCATAGTGAAAAACCAAGGTGTTTCATGATAAACTGGTCATTCTTAGCTTTCAGTTTTGAACATTCTGGGAAAAAGTAACTCCAGTTCTTTCCTCTACAAGTTTTGGGTAACAACCTTGCTAGGAGTGTAAAATACCAGACTGTCTTTTTGGGCATGGATCTGAAATTTGGCTGGTCAGGTCTTGACTGGAGACAGACACGCACTTGTTCCAGGTCATGGATTTTCCTTGCAGTACAGTGATTTTACTGCAGAGGAAACTGGTACCAACTTCATGAGTGCACGAATAACCACAGGCATACAGTGGCCCGTAGAACATAACTAACAATTTTTTTTAAAAAAAAGGAGAATATCAATGTGTATTGCCATAGGTACAGATTTCAGCTTCTGATTGGAATTCTATTAAAAATCAATAGGTCTCTGAAGTATGTTTCTTGCTCTATGGAGTATTGGAGCATTATAGTAATTGAAAATGCCAAAAAGCAAGTTACAGAAATTAAATTCTGTGCCTCGGGCCTTTTTTTTTTTTTTTTAATGAGATTAATTAGGTCAAAGCAGGTAGCTGCTTGTTGCTGCATGTGTCTTAGCTTGGACAACCCTCTCTTCCTACTCCTTTCCACAGAATGCCTCAAACTGCATCATGCCAAAATGTGAGGAATGGCACAAGGTTTTCTCTAGTTTTCTTTGAGTCTTTTACTGATCCTGTTATCCCCATAGCAGGATTCCAGAGGACCTCATGTAATTTCAGTAAGCAAGGCAATAGTAGTGCAGTATCCACCTTAAAAATCCTAGCTGTTCTAAGAAAATTTCTCTACCTCTTTTTTGCCAGTAATGCAAGAGATGTATTTCATTTGCATTTTAAGTGATCTGCAATGTAAGTTGTCTGCAATGTACTTAGTAGGCTTGATAATAAAAGATACTGGTTCTTTATTTTCCCTCTGTCTACCCAGTTTTGTGGGTTTTTTTCCCCTAGAAATTTAGTACTCCCTGGAAGAGATTTTTCACTTCAATGCCTGTTTACGCAATCATTGTGGCAAACTTCTGCAGAAGCTGGACCTTCTATTTGCTCCTTATAAGCCAGCCTGCTTACTTTGAAGAAGTCTTTGGATTTGCAATAAGCAAGGTAAATGTCTGAGAATAAACAGTAACCTAGGAGATGCAGCAGGGGAGGTTCAGGTTGAAGGTCAGAAAGAATTTTTTCACTGAAAGGGTAGTTAAACATTGGAATGGTCTGATTAGAGAGGAGGTGAACATCATACCTGGAGATGTTCAAGAAATAACTGGACATGGCACTTAGTGCTATGGTTTAGTTGTCTGAGGAGAGCCTGATAGACTTGGAACAATTACAGTAGATTATTCCCAGTATTTGGAATGACATACTTCTGCTGACCTGATAGAAATAAAAGTATGCAAGTATCAAATTATTAGAAAAAGGAAAGAATGGAGAAGTTATTTTGGGAAATAGTTGATTAAAATCCCCCACATAGAGTGAAAAACCACCAAGTAAGTCAGTAAATAGAAATACACATTTTGTTTAATGTTCACTCTTTAGCATTTAACCAGGTAACTTTTATCCTCTTGTTGATTTTTGTGGCTTTTCATTAACAGTGAAGATGAAATTCTTTATAGATTTATATTCCGTGCCACCACCATTTCATTAAAATTAGAATTGTAACACTCCCTCTTTGGAGTATGAATGAGGAATACAGAATAATTGTTTTAGGAAAGTTTTAAACACTCTTTCATTTAGCATATGTACTTGCTATGTGGTAATTATTTTTCAAGCAAGTCTAAGGCTGATAACAAAGAACAGCATTGTTTATCTATTCTGGATGTCTAGGTTCTGCAAGAGAAGCAATGCTTGTGGCATGGTAGCAATGACACTCTAAATGGCCAAGTACACCATGGGAATGAAGAAGAGGGATATTAAGATAAATTGCATCTGTTTATTCTGAGCTGCTTTTCAATTATTTAGAGTTGCCTCTCTGTGAACCTCACTAATTTTAAAACCAGTGTAAAACCGACTGTCAATGTAATGAGGCTGCACACCCCAGAAAGTAAATTCAAACTTTCACTAAATTACTGCTTCAAATAAAAGTGTCTAGAAGATGAAATGCTGATCACTAAAACTCTGCCTCAGGTGTCATACTGAGTCTGAACCTATTTGACATCTTCATTAATGACCTGGATGATGCAACAGAGCATACCCTCTGCAGGTTTGCAGATGACACAGAACTAGGAGCAGTGGCTGACACACTGCAGGGTTGTGCTGCTGTACAGAGGAACCCTGGCAGGCTGGCAAAGAGGGCTGACAGGAGCCTGATGGAGCCCAGTAAGGGAAAGTGTGGGACATGGCAGCTGGGGAGGAACAAGCCCGTGCACCAGTATGTGCTGGGATCTGCCCAGCTGGAAAGCAGCTTAGCAGAAAAGGACCTGGGGTCCAGCTGAACGCCAGGCTGGACATAAGCCAGCAGTGTGTCCTTGCAGTAAAGACTAATGGTATCCTGGGTTGCATCATGCAGAGGCCACCAGGTGAAAGGAGGTGATCTTTCCCCTCTACACTGCACTGGTGAGAGCACACCTGAAGTACTGTGTCCAGCTCTGTGCTCCACAGTACAAGAGAGACATGGACATGCTGGAGAGAGTTCAGTGAAGAGCAGTGAAGGAATGGAAATAGTTCTCCTATGAGAAAAGGCTGAGAGAGCTGGAACAGTTTAGCCTGTAGAAGAGAAGGCTCAGAAGGGTTTTATATATATGTACAAATATCTGAAGGGAGAGTGTAAAGATGAAAATAGTCTTTTTCCAGTAGTGCCCTGGGCACAAACTGAAACACAGGAGGTTCCTTTTGAAATGAGGAAACACATTTTTACTATGAGAATGACTGTATACTGGAACAGGTTCCCCAGAATGCTTGTGGAATCTCCATCCTTGGAGATAATCAGAAGCTGTCTGGACACATTTCTGGGCAACATTCTCTAAGCAATCCAGCCTGAGCAGAGAAGGAGGCTCATTCCAACCTCAACCATTCTGGGATTTTGGGATTCTGTGAAAATGAAAAGAAGATGAACATCAGTTTGTAGCCTGTAATCTCACAAGAATAAAAACGAATTCATGTTTTTACACATATGATTATTTAATAATTTGTAAAATTGTATCATGATGTCAGACTTTATGCTATATGGTTTTCAGTCCCTATGCAATGTGCGGGTGCTTCCTTCCTTTACACAGAGGCAGGTAACAGGGATTGATTTGTTATTCAGGAAGGAGGTCCTTAAGAATATGAATAACAAAAATATATAAACACAATTGAAAACCAAGATAGAGCACTCCAGTATCAGGACACATATGACAGGGCTTTGTGATGTCTATGACAGAATTTAATATAAACAGTCTTCTGTGCAACTCTTTTGAGTAACCATGAGTACTAGGGATATTGCACGGCATTTCTAAGGTGGGATTCTCACTTTTGCTCTGGTTTCTCCTCCTGGGCCACAAGGAGATGTTTCTTCCCTCACCCGATTTTGAGCATCTGCTGTAATCAGTTAAAGTGATGCAGGGGAGAGGAGATGAAGAAACATTATGGTTCCTGTTATCTTGCCCCTAAATCTTGAAGAATAAATGATAGTTAAGCACTCATTTGTCTAATTGCAGGTTGGCCTTTTGTCGGCAGTTCCTCACATGGTCATGACAATCATTGTGCCCATCGGAGGGCAACTGGCTGACTTCTTAAGGAGCAGGAAAATCCTAACCACTACCACTGTAAGGAAGGTCATGAACTGTGGAGGTACTATTGGATTCTGAAAATATGACATTTCAATTGTGTGCTGCAGTCAATGCAAGTATCATAGTTTAGCCCATGTTCAATTGTAACAAGAGACAATTTACTCAAGATTGCATTTGTAGCTGGTTAATCTGAAGCATTAAGTGGAAAGCTGATGCCTCATAAAATAAATCCTTACTCATATGAGCATGATTTAAAAAAGGGAGGAGACAAGAAGCCTGGTTAATAATTGCATGGGCAATAGACCATGATATGATCATGGTATGATCAAATAGGCCTCATCCTGCAAACTTGTACAAGGTTAACCCTGTACCATGGTGCTGGAGAGACCTCTCTCCAGTCTTGATACGTTCTTGAAATAACTGGCCATGTTCCCATTTGCAGCAGAACCCACTGACCAATTTAGGCTGAAAGGTTTAGGGTGGGGGCTAAAAAGGGAGGGATTTACAGGATAATTTTAACTCAGCACAAAATAATTTATTTCCAGTGCAGTCACTGAACTGAAAAATCAGTGACATGTAGGGTTGATATTGAATTAGAGAAAAGATTTCAAACCAGGCATCCTCTGGAGTAGTTAGTTGTTGGCTTGCATTATTTATACGTAACACGGGCTGCTAGAAATGGAGATGCCTGCAGCCAGTGATACCACATAACTTGGCTATGCATCTTCAGAAAGGATGATCAAATCCATTGTATTTTCAGGGTATATTAATAGTGTCATTAAAGCAAAACAAAAGAAAACAGAAGGGTTGTGTTATTACATATTAGAAAATGTTAATTTCCAGCAATGGAAGTTCCCTGTGATACTCAGGGATGTTCTGTTGTGTTGGTAGCACAGTTGTATGTAAAACCCTCTTTTATTCCATTTACTAAGAATATCTTACATCACTACAACCATGAGACATCAAAGGCAATTATTTTTCTCTTTTTCCTGTAATGTTTGTGTATTTGTGAATTTTTCTGGCTTTTGCACAGAGTCATCTTATCATTGTTTTTATCTATGGCTCAGTGAATTACTTTACCAACTGCTTGGGTCATTTATACAGCAGTGAATGAGGAGAAAAAAGAATATATTCTCAAACAATAAATATATAAATATTTCTGCAAATGCATAAGGCTCCCAAGTGTGTTCAAGAATAGCTAAAAAATACAAAATCATTTTCTTTCATTTTAAGCTGCTATTCTGGGTAGTGCTTATTAGTATTTTCATGGCAACTAGATATTTAAATGTAATTCATTCTCATGTTTCATTTGAAGGCTTTGGGATGGAAGCAACCTTGCTTTTGGTAGTTGGATATTCTCACACAAAAGGTGTGGCTATTTCCTTTCTGGTGTTAGCAGTAGGCTTCAGTGGCTTTGCAATTTCAGGTAAGAGTTAAACTTACTCTTGCTTTTACTATTCATGATACAAGTGACGTTATTATCCTCACTGTTCTTCTATCAAATTTTTTATTATTTTGTTTGCTCCTAATGTGGCAACTTACAGTGTTTGCTATTTCTTCTCATATCAGAACTAATTTACTTCAGTATCTATGAAACAGGTTGCACATAGGACATGAATCTTTGAAAAGAGCCTGCTCCTTATTGATTCCAGTTTACATCAGCTTTCTGATGTTATTTTCTAAGATACTTCTACACTGTCAGGCATCTTTTTATCCTATTTAACTATATGCCTAAAAGGAAAGAGAGAATTACTTTGCAGTCAATAGTTGCACAAGGGCTATCAGCTGCAATCCTGTCCCCAACCCTAGCACCCAGTTTCTGCTTTCTATGTCAGCCCTCCCTATGTTGCATCCTACAACCAGCCCTTCTCCAGAAGTTCATGAGTCTCACCCACATTTTGTAATCTCAAGCTGTTTTGTGGCACTGTCAGTATCAGCATCCCTGAAAAAAAAAAAACCCTTTTGTCATGAAGATTAAAGATTTTGTTAAGAAGATTGAAGGTATTCCAAAAAAGTGCCAAGAACATGGATCTAATGAACAAAATTGACCAGCAAAGTAACTGCTGGTCTTCAGTTATTTCAGGATTCTGCAGAAGGGAAGTGGTTTTGCTGCTCAGTTATGAGGTCCTTGCATAGCTGGCCATTTCTGTCAATCAACTTTTATTGCAGGATTTTCCCAGTAGTCTACTTCTTGCCTTATTTATTACCATGCACTTGGAATTCATGGTCACTTCTAGTGATCAGCCATAGTTAATATGACTGCTTTTCATTATCTAAAGAATGATAATTACCTGAACTGATATTTAATATTTGTTTTTATTTCTTAATAGAATACATGCTCAGAAGACACACTACAGTAAGAAGAATTATTTTTCCAACTGATTTATGTTCTATTTTTTTATCATGTTGTTAAACTGCGACTTGAAATACCAAAAGAAATTCATTATAAACACTACTACATAAAGAGATAGAAGGCATTTGACTAATTTGAGGCATTGATTTATTAATTGAAAATATTTGCCAAGTTCACTGTTTCAGTATGAGAAAATGGAAAGTACAGACAGTTTAAACAGGGCCAAACGAAACTTTATTTTCTATACAGAAAAATCTTCAGAGGTGTAGTAGGGAGGTTGCTACTCTTTTCAGTCTTCTTCAGCCAAGGAAATGGCCGTGGAAAACCACGTTGGCCTGGTATTGCAGTGCTGTGCAGCTGACTGTTTCTCTCATTTCTGTAGGCTTCAATGTGAATCACTTGGACATAGCTCCTCGTTATGCCAGCATTCTGATGGGGATCTCCAACGGCGTGGGGACGCTGTCGGGAATGGTGTGCCCACTCATTGTTGGTGCAATGACAAAACATAAGGTAACATTTCTCCATGTTTTCTGGGAAAAGGGTTAGGTAAGACAACAAATTTAAGACATATCAAAGATTCCTGGGGATGCTATTCCATCATTGGTGTCTGCAGCTGTTTTTTGTTTGTCTTAAACATGTACTTTTTAATATCACCTTGGCCTAATTCTCAGCTATTATAACTAATTATCTGTATAGGCAGATAGTATTTAATACCAACTAAGCCTGAGTCTCCGCAATATCTCTATACAACGGTGCAATGCCTTTAGGACTTGGAAAACTCCTCTGCAATGCATCCATACCCCCATGGTAGGGTTCCTCAGCATACATTGATGTACAATAATATTTATGTAGTTGTTAAAGAAATCCCTGCATTTCCAAATTCATAAATATTTCACAGGCAAGAGAGACACTACTCTGTGAGAAAAAAACCCAAAAAACAAAAAACAAAACAAAACAACAAAAAAAACCCACCCAACTTTTATTATATTTGCTGTTATTTAAAAAATCATCTTTACAATGATTCTCATAAATTGTTCTATATTTAGCATCAGGAATCAAGCAGTGATCATAGTCATTCCTCAATATGTGCTAATTCATGGTGTAATTCAGAGGGTAATATTTCGTATTACTGGAAACTTAATGAGACCTGTCCCATTCTTTCAGACCCGTGAAGAATGGCAGAACGTCTTCCTGATTGCAGCCCTGGTGCATTACACTGGCGTGATATTCTACGCTATCTTTGCTTCTGGGGAGAAGCAGGAATGGGCTGACCCCGAAAACCTCAGTGAAGAGAAATGTGGCATAATTGATCAGGATGAACTGGACGAAGAAACAGAGATGAACAGTGAAACTTTTGTAAGCCCAAAGAAAACGTATGGTGCTACCAGTCAAAATAGTGAAGTACAGAAAAGGGAATGGAGGAAGCAAAAGCAAGTCACTCAAGACATGGAGGAACAGACTTCTTACCATTATGAAAATGGAAATTTTCAAGATTTGTCTTAATACTTGAAACTGTAAGATTTGTATAGCTGCTCCTATGACTCCTGCCTAGCTGCCCCAAGTCAACAGGTATCCATGTTTATTGTCTTACTCAATTATTTAGCATCTAGCCCTGCAGCTGGATTTGAGGGATGACAGCTCCCTCCCAATGGTGTCTAAGAAGGCTAACAATGGGACTGGGACAAGTGATCCTAAATCCTGTCCCAGCCTGCATGGGTCAGCCAGCATGATCTTGGGACACCAGCCCTGGCAGGGCTCCTGCCTGATGCAAGCTGTAGAACTGACTGTAGGAGCAAGGAGTTCCCTCCTCACCTCATGTGAACAGCAAAACGACACATGATATCAGATTGTGGATCCACAGTGATCTGTATAATCCCTGGGTCTCCAGTGGTGTCAAAGTCTGTAGGGAGTGGCCCTGCTTTGCCTTTTTAGGATTCCTGTAGGGTGGTATTTGAACTGCTTAATCCATGTCAAACCACAAGCTCATGCTAAAAGATCAGAGCAGAGGGAAAAGCAGATTTATGACAGTAGGCTGTAATTAATTACTAATGGTCACTCAACAAGGGGAAGAGGAACATGTGGCAAAGGTGGCACAGGATTGCTTGAACAGTTCCTACAAATTGATTGGCAGATATCTTTATATGCACACCCCACAGAGTATGGATAAGACAATAAAATGGATACATTAAAATTTTCTCCCCCTCCAAAGATTTTGCTCTGGCATGAAATAATTTTGAATACAAAATCATTGTTAGTGATGCAATATTATTAATCCTTATGAAAGGAAATCTTAGCTCTGATTTGATCAGGATTCTCACTCAGTTCATTATTGTGAAGTAATTTGCATATATTTTTCTAGTATTATACTGATAGAGCTCCTGATCTCAACAGTCCTCGTTTAGATGAACGAGCTTACTTACAAGATTAAAGTATTTAGCTCTTGATCTGTAAATTTTCAGTTCCTCAGTCTTGTTCTTGCTATGAATGAAGCACTGTACTATTTGAGAGTTAAGAAGGTATCTATGTATAAAAGTAATTATCCTCTGCCATTGGTACATATTTTACAGTATAAAGTGGCTTTAGCCCTTTTCTACCATTTTTAGAATCAAACAGTGGAGCATGCTATATCATCTCAAACAGTTAGCTGCAACTCAGAGACTCATTGTGGCATTAATACTCTTTTCAGAATGGATAATTTCAATAAGCTGTGATTTAATTTGTCAAGTGAAAGCTATCTTGTGTTAGCCTACGCTGTGCTTTGTGATGTTTCAGTATTATAGTTCTCATGTACCATATGCAGCCACTGTGATGCACATGAGATTTGAACTTTTCTCAGATCTATTTTGCTATTTTGTTGAAGTGCAATTGAATAGTATGAGTGCAATTACACTTGTACATGCATCTGAATCCATGCATGATTTATCTTCCTTACAAACAGGTATACTGGGATGTTAGCTAATTCCCTGTTCATGTCCCATGTTTCTCTTCTATTCAGCAAAATCCAATCTGCAACTGCATATGAGTAAGAAGGAAAGTGAGTTGAATGGATACATGCCTAATTTGGCTGCAGTGAAGTCTTTTTAATTGATAGGAGCAGATAATTTAAAGAAAGGGGTAGTTTTATGGTACAGCTCAATCCTGTTAAAAAAACCCAGTTTATTAATAAGCCTTTCCAAAAAACTTGTTACTTTGTTCTGTTAAGTCAGAAAATAACATTTTTTTTTAATTCAAAACTTTATTTTAGACTAGGGTTGCTTATTTCACTACTGGTATTTAGAACAGGTATAAGAAAATACCTTATTTCTTTCAGGTGATAGTCAGCTTTTGGGGATTTAATTGGCAGGAACTTGGGTGAAATATTCTTATCAGTCTATCACAATATCAGGACCAGCTGCTGTCAAACTATTTTGCAACATCCACAGCAATTTACAAAAGGAAGAGGTCCACTGCTTTGCATGTGTGAAAACAAACAGCTGCTTTGTCCCTCTCCAGTAATATAACATTCATGTACTTGCTACACATAGTCTGATAAGGAAAACCATAATATGAAAGGATTCAATATAAGAATCTGTGTGAGTATGATCTGATGGAGAAAAGAGAAGACCAGACAATGTATTATTCTAGAAACAGTAACATTTGCTTAGAAGCAGCATCACTTTTCCAGTAATGATGAAAGGTAACTTTCCTGTCGTTAAGAGGAATACAAAGAGAGTGAACATTGCTGTTACAACAAAGAACTACAAACATCCCAAAAGTTTGGGAAATGGCCATCTGGTCTATGATGGTTCAGTTGCCTCTCTGGTGAGGGTAGCTGCTATTTTTTCTGTTGCAGATGTGTCACAGCTGTCACAAGTCACAAGCCACAGCTCAGTTTAGCAGGATCATTTAGCAGGATCCACAGACTGATTTAGTTCAGTGGAAGTTTGACCTCAGTGAACATTTGAGCATTATTTAATGCATTGAAAAATATGTCTTTAAAACATCTGGACAAGCTTTTGCATTTTAAAAACCCCTCTCTTTCTTTTCTAAACTTAACTGTTTGCACTAACCCTACATATCAGCTCTTACCAGTTGAAGTTACAGACATGTCACAGTGCTTTTCCAGGCACTCACAGGGAGATGTTTGGGCTTTCTCCCTTTCCTTTTCATTTGTTTAAATATTTCAGGTGCATTGCTTGAAATGTAAACATCAGCACTGGTTGGAAACTAGGTTTTTTTCCTGGAAATCTCTGCACTTAATCAACTCTTTGACTTACACAGTGGCTTCCACAATCCTGTATGGCAAAAATAAAGACAATCTATTGAGAACAAACTGACTTCGTAGCTTCAGATTTGCTGGATGTTTCTATCTGCAACCTGCTAGAATTTTCTAGTGGAGTCTAAGGAAATACAGTCACTGAGGGCGTTTTTGCTACAAAATTACTTCCTAGAATGTGTCAGAACTTGGAACATTTAAACAATCAGGGAAACTAGCATATCCCGCTCAGGCTTCTAAAAAGTCATATTTTGAATGGTAGTGGATGTGAATAATTCAAATGATATTTTTTTATGGAGAAATAGTAGCGTGATTACACTTCATTTATCACATTTGACTATTTTTCTGTCCCCGTGTCCAAAATAATTTTGCATCTTTTCAAATATGACAGTGCTCATACAAGTCAGTTTGATTTGGAAATGGCTTTCTGATTGCAGAAGGAAGCAAAATTTACTTTACATTGGAACAAAGATCTTAAGTAAGTCAGATTGAGCTCTTAATGAGTTGGAATGGTAGGATAGTCCACAGAAATGAATTCAAGTCTGAGGAGAAAAAAAGCAGTACAGTAAGTCCCAGGAATATATTGTTCAATGTTGTTATCTACTGATCTCTCTTAATAAAGAAAGCTATAGCTTTTATTTCTTTGACAGCTTATATTTTTAGGCACTACTAGAAGACATTTAATGATAAATAATACTTATATTTTTGTAAGAGTTAAACAAAATGCTCCTTGTAGTGAAAAAGGACAAATTAATGACAGAAATTATTTAAAAATTCCCCTGAGTAGGAACTTCTCCAGGGAAATAATCTCTTAGTCCAAAAGAACGTGCAGACTTTGGGGTACAATATGTAAAAAGGGCATCCAGATATTAACAAAGCACCAGGAGGAGTCTCATGTGTAACATCATTTACTGAAAGCAGGAAGGTAAAAATGAACTCAAGGTCAAGCAAAATGCGTGAAGGCTTCACATGTGTTTCCAATTGACTTCTTTTGACAGTTACAGAGATCTGTAAGTTTAGTCATTATTTTAAGAAACATTTTGTAAAACACCATATTTGTTATCTCATCTTTCTTGTTATTTTCCACTGAAGATCTTAATTTTAGACTGCTAATTAATTATTTCTGTTTTCAGAGAGACGAGTATTTTTTGTGATTCAAAGAGTAGAAAGGAGAATAAAGAAAAAGAGAAAGCAAATTGCAGCCACAAGGCCATGCAGACAGGGGGCTGAGGACGGATAAGAAATCAATTTTAAAATCCTGGAAACGGAACCTGAGGTTCTCTAGATTTTGGAGTTAAAAACCTACAGGATGTGCCAAGATCTAATATTCTGCATCATCCTAGGCTCCAGGGAATTGAGGTCTCATGTCAAATCTCAGGTCTCATGAAATCAGGAATAAAGGAGACATTAAAAACTCCCCATTCCTATGTCTTTCAAATGCTTATTGGATTAGATAATAATGCTGGAAAGGTAACACTGCTGATACCATTGCAGCTCTGTGTGTCTATGCAGAAGACAAGCTTCCTAGTAAAAATGCTTTCAACTACTTACATACTGGTATCAGTTATTTCTTAATGTTCATTTGATAACAGTGTTTAGCTGTGACAGAAAAAATTGTCTCTTTTATCTCAACTTGGTTTTATGTTTATACTGCTTAGTGTTTATACTGCTTATAATTTATTTCTCCATGCAAAATTACATAAGTAAAGAAGGAAATTTATGTAAGAAATATAGTAAGATTGTGCTTTTTCATGCTGAACTACCTGTAGCATAATAAGAGCCAACATATTTTTTCCACATAATAATTTAATATAATAAGTATTTCCACAGGATATTTTAAGTCTTGGTCACAATAGAACTTGACCCATTTATTTTGTTGATCCCATCCCATGTTGTTATATACTGCCCCTCAGTTTAATTACTCTATTGGATATCTGCAGCAGCTAACAAACTACATTTGTTTATGTTTAACCATATTTATCTGTTCAATAAAGTCAGTGCTCAGATACTTGCTGTACAATTTTTTCACAACTATTTCACTTCTTGTTTTAGACTTCACTTCACTGTTTTAGACTTAGTTCTGTCTGCATGACTAATTCAGAACCCCTCTGAGCAGGTCATGGTTGTTTTGTTAAATATGTGTCAGGAAAACACTGGAACTCATGAAAAATACATCTCCATTGGCTAGAGTTATGGTTGCCCAGAGGTGTCTGACAGATCTTTGAAGCATCAACCAGGAAGGCAACATTTGTAAACCAGGAAATATTTGAGTACCCCCAATAAAGATACGTCTGCTCTCTGAAGCTGGCAGTCATCACCAGAAGCAATATGCCAGGTGCTTTCTCTTGGCTGGGAATAACTGTAATGAACAGCAGCGGAATTAATGGGAGAAACTTGCTGATACAGTGCTTAAGATAAGGAAAATGGGACTTTCTCTTCTTCTGGGGAGGGGATTTTAGTCCCATCTGCTGGTTCCCTGCAATTCCTCTGATGTGCAATCAAAAGAAAAATGTCTGCAGGTCCTGAGAGACCACCCCATTTATTTCTTGGCAACGATCAGTTGTGTAGTTTTTACTGGTACAAATCTGCAGGGGGCTGGAAGTGGCTTATGGACCCTTGCTGATTTATGCTGGGCAAGGGGAAATTATAGCACTAACATGAAACTTGAATTTAGGTGTGAAAAACATTAACATTAAGGATGAACAAGTGAAGGACAAGCAGTGTGAATGGATGTAATATTACTTTTGGAATAATAGTAATACTATAATAGCTACTGTGTGGGGCAGACATGGGCAACTGGGAGTAACTCCAGCAAGTAGGTTTTCCCTCAGCAAGGGAGTGTAATGGAATTACCTCTGTCCTGCACTCTTCACTTCCCATTTCCCAGTGCCCTTTACTGGCTGCAGGTTTAATTGTTACAGTCCTTGGATGGAGTGCAGAAAAGTGCTGCAATCACAAGAGACCCCTATCTTTACCTTGTATTTTCTTGTTTTCATAAGTGGCTTCCCTTGACCCTTGCTAACTGATCGAATGGTGAACAAGAAACCAGGGCAACCCAAAGTCAAAATTAGCCAGTGTTTACTTTTTAGCATATTCCTTATTTTATTTTATTTTATTTTATTTTATTTTATTTTATTTTATTTTATTTTATTTTATTTTCATTTCATTTTTGCTAGCAAGAGGCAAATTTTGTGCCAAGGTTGCTGGCAGCAGAGGCTGGAACCATGGATCCTTGGTGGGCAGCTGGAATGTTACCCTGGCTGGTGAAAGGTCAAGGCCCTGCTGGCCTGTCCTGCTCCCTCTGCTCTGCCAGAGCACACAGCAAACTGTTATGCTTGTAGGGGGCTGAAGGGCAAAGTTGCTGACAAAGCTGGGAGGGGAAGTGCAGTCAGGATCTCTGTCCCCCACCTTTGTTGGCTGCCTGGGTACAGGGACTCAAACCATGAGAAACATCTGGTGTTTCTAAGAATTTTTCTGCATTCCTCATCCACAGTCTTACTATTCTCAAGGAACCACCTTTATTCCAATTTAATGGAAAATTGTGAGCAGCTTAAAATGCCCCTTGTCAGCTGGCATCTTCTGCTGTTGTATTTGCCTGAGACAAGGAGTAACTCCACAGCTGATTCCTTCTCTCTCCTAAGATGTATCCCAAGCCTGGAGCTCATTATGCATCAGTCCAACCCTCCTTCAGTACCCTTGAGCTGTACCTTTGGTCCATGAACCTCTCTTGCTCCCTCCTTCTTCCCCAGAGGGGTGGTAGGTGCCCCAGCCCAGAAAACAATCAAGATCAAGGTGGAAGGGGCTCTGAGAAACCTGGTCTAGTTGAATACATCCCTGCTCATAGCAGTGAGGGTGGACTAGTTTACGTTTTAAAGGTCCATTCCAACCCAAACTATTATTCTATGATTCTTGGGCAATTTTATGTCTTTCAAAAAAGATATGATGCTGACTTATGCCAGGGTTTGGGAAAGACTTACCCCAAAAAGATCTGCCTCTTCAAAAAAACACATAGAAGTTTTCTAACAGGTTGTTCTCTGGGTCAATGGCTGGAATTGGTTTCAGAGGACACAGACACACATTAGTTTGGAAAAAAAAATCACAAGGTTTTTTTCTTGAGCCGTCAATTCCCTGCAAGAGCTGGAGGTCAGCAAGGCTTCCAGCCCAACACACCACACATGCAGATTTCCTCATCAGGAATGCCTGGTACAAACCATACTAGGAAGCAAAGTATTGCCTTCAGTAATATTTTCATTAGTGCTTCCCCCAAGAAACGATGCAATATCTAAGAATGAGCAACAGAAGTCCACCAAACTTGAGCAGAGTTTGAGTTTCCCACCTGGTGTTTTCCCCAAATTGTAGCTTAACATTTTAATTTATTTAGTGATGCTATATTTTCTTTGGAGAGATAGGTTTCTGTAGCTGGTGTCTTAGTGAAAGATGCCCAGGTCAATCTGGCTGCTCCACAAGGCTAGTCCTCCTCAGCTGCAGTATTTGAAAATCCCTTTGTTGAAATTTGTAGGATACCTGTCAGACCATTTCTTAAACATGCCAAAGCCCCTCTGAGTGGCAGCATGATAAGTTATAGTACCAACCACTCCTGCCAGTTTTGCATCATTGGCAAAGCTGTTGAGGGTGTGCCCTGTCTCATCACACAAGTCATTACCAACAGTATGCCGGTCTTAGTATTCAGCCCTGGGATATTCCACAAATCACTGCCTCTAGCTGAGCTTCCTGCTGCTGATCCCAAACCTTTGAGAAAGACAGTTTACAGTGAGTAAATTGAACTCACTCTGTAATTTTCTATTATGTGCTTTATGATTTGTCAATGAAGACAGCGCTGAAAGCCTTGTTAAGTTCAAGCTCTGCCCTTGTTCACTGTGCCTGTCTTCTTGTCACAGAAGGCTGTTGGGTTCCTTCCCTCCCTAAAAAACAGAATGATGTTTGATTTTTTCCAAGTGAACATGAATATTTCCCAGTTACAACCCTTCAAAGGCAATTGAAATTAGCCTTACAGTGTCATCAGAAGCTCCCTCAACACTCTTAGTACATTCTCTCAGGACCCATAGACCTATGCATGTCCAGTCTGTGTAGATGCTCCTTAAACTGATTCTACTCCATGGAGGGCAAGTCTTTTTGTCCTGAATTTTTATACAGGTTTCAGGTACCTGGAATTCTTAGAGGATGCTCTTATCAGTGGTGAGGACTGAGGCAAAGGTAGCACTGAATACCTTGGTTTTCTCTATGTTTGTCAGCTAGTCCCCGGTCCCATTCATCAGCAAGCCCAATTTTTCCCTAATTTTCCTTCTGTTGCTCATACAACTGTAAAAGCCTTTCTTGTTGCCCTGCATATCTCTTCCATATGCAATGGGTGGGCTTTAACCTTGCTAACACTATCTCTGCATGCATTGCATGCTCTGTACTCTTCCTGAATCACGTAACACAGTTTCTATCATTTCCATGCTGTGCTTTTCTGTGTTTCATTTTAGTCAGAAACTCCTTGTTCATCAGTGTGGGACACCTGATGACTTTGCTTGATTCATGCTTGAAGGAGGTAATGCTCTTTAACTTGGGGAAGGTTTTTGAATGATAACCAGCTCTTCTGGACCTCTCTTCTCCCCAGGACCATGATATTCTTCCAAACAAGTCCTCAACATGCTGAAGTGTGCGGAGTTATGATCCATCATCTAAAGGCAAAGAATGGAGACACCCCAAATTTTTAAATAATTTCTAAAATTCAGGACTGGGAAGTAGAGTGCTATAATACTGTTGAATTGTGATATTAAGTGGAGACATCAAGCATAGGTACAGGAAAAGAGTGCTTTTCCATACCTCAGTTATTGCCTTGAAATAATCCAAAGTCAAGTGTAAAGGCAGTCAAGGTCTCATTTAATTTTAGCACCTGCTGGCTGACATTCTGATTAGAGAAATCATGTGTCTCTACCACTTTTACTGGTAATCTCAAAAAACTGTATCCAGGCAATTATGGATCAAGATTTTCCACCTGCAGAAGCAAGGAACAATATATTAACAGAACAGAGATTTTACATTCAAGAAGCCTAAAACATCTGGCTAATTATAGTTAATTCCTGGAATAAATTGATGGTATTCCAAACAAGGCTTTATCAGCTTCTTTGCAATACAGTCCATTTTACTGGCATGCTGTTCAAAGGTTTCTATTGCAACCCATGCTTAGGAGAGTTGCATAAAACTTGATGTAGGAATAAGTGACAAAGGTTTGTTTATTTCATATTATTATCTGTTGACTTTAAAAGGCCTAGGTAACAAGACAAGTTAAGCAACAAGTCAATGATTAAGCAAATAAAATGGGTATCAACTCTGACAGTTTAGAAAGATATTTAGAAAGTATAAAGAAAAAAACCCAGTTCTCTGAGCTGTAAGAAGTTTGAAGTACTAATTTTTTTCTGCTGTGCTTATTTAAAGTTTTGATATTTTTTAATTATCTTCTTTCTCAGGCGATTTATTTTTGTATAATATTTAATGTTTGAGGAGAGGCATATTCTTGGCAAATTACATTTACAGATCAACTTTTACACAGCAAGATTATGCTTTGTCAGTTTTCCAAAGAAGTTTAAGACTTGATGTTTCTTCAGGGCAAATATCTTGGAATATAGAAAATATCATGCAATAGCAGTGACATAAAGGTCTTGCATAGTTTAAGGTTACAGTTTGTCACCTATTTGAAGAGCGGTTCTGTCATCAGGACAATAGCACTTCCCTCACATTTTCTCACTTTGACTTACTACCCTTTAACTAAATTGAAAGTGGTAAGAGCTAGGCATATTATTCCTTTGTTCTCTCCAGAATGAACTGGATGTGGAGAAAAAAAGAACACAGTTTCAGGGTTTATGCACATTTCCAGATTGATATCACATATCCAGGAGAGAATTTTTTTCTGTTTTGAGAAACTAATGTTGCTACATGCATTTTTTTTCCTCCTCTAATAATCTTTTATTTGGCAGCATGCATGTTCAGAGACTGCACATTAGCAAGACACAATCTGAAACAGAATCATCTCCCTGTATCTGGGTAATTTTCATGCATACAGGAAGGAGTCCCTTTTCTTGTTGCATTTATATGAGGATGGCTTCCTGGAAATATACATTACACACCGGAATTAATCAGTTTATTAATATTAGGATAAGATTAGTTGCATCTATAATCACACTGTTATTCCAGTATTTGGTACCATTGGTGGAAACATCAGCAGCAGTTATTATGGGGTAAGACAGAAGGAAAAAGAATAGGGTATGACTTTTGCCCCTCAGTTGTTGGTGATGTCAATTTAAACGCATGGAGAAATTCTCTTTCCTTTGAGTAGAAATAGAAACACTTACACATGGACATATATGTGCTTCATTCCCCCAAAATTCATGTGTAATTTTGCTGCAGCTGAAACTTACCTGTAGTACTCATGATAAACAGAACAGCAGCTCCAAGTATTGGTGCTGTCTTGTTTTAACTTTTCACTCAAATTTAATAGATCAGAAACTGGAACTGTACTGTCCATTCTATGTGGTGGTTGGTTCATGTGGACCGGGGATGTTTTTGTTTAGCTGTTCCATACATCAAATAGGTTGGTAGAAAGACTCCTGAATCCTGGAGTCGAGTTCTTTGTTAGTTCCTGCTGGATGAAACAGACCCAGGGCTGGTGCTCAATCCAGTCACTTCTCTGTAATCATAACACTTTCCCCATTTCCATTGTGGTAACCAGGTTCTGTGTCCAAGAAACACAAATATGGCTGCAATTGGCTGTGACACATAGGATTGAATCCCACAGGCTTTTGAGGACTTATTCCACCATGGATTATCAGCTGAAAAAGGGCTATCTCCTTATGAGCACAGCACATTCTCTGGGTAGGCAACTCAATTGACCAAGGGAAATACAAGTTTTGGTGGAAGGCTTGTAAATTCAGAGAGCTGTAGGCACAGTCCACCACAAAATTCAGGCAATTTTGAAGAAAGCTCAAGGGAAAAGATAGAAATCTCTAACTTGGCTCCATATTTGTGAGGACCCGGTGCATAGGGAGGAATAATGGCATTAGTTGCTGATTAAGTTGCTGAGTAGGTGAGCTGCCCTGCTTTGAATTGATTTTTTTTTCCCTTTTCCTCATAAATTTTCTCATCTTACACACCTACTTAGAGAAAGAGTTAATGCCTGAAATTCACAGATATGTAAGATTCCCTCCCTTGTGAAGGTTTTGCAGGAGGGGGCCACAAAAGACAAGAAACAGAAATAGACAAGCTTCCCATGCATGCAGTCTACTCTAGATAACCTGGTTTTGTTATATGTTTTGTATTTCAGGACAAGATGGATAGATGAAATGCATCAGCCAAGTGAGATTTGACATAAATGAGGGATCTGCCAATGCAAACAATCCCACTTATGGGATGAGACCCAATTTTGGACAAAAATTATATTCAGATTAGATATTGATAAATGAAGCTTTTGTTCAGGTTGAGCCCAAGCTAATACTGCTATGAGATAAGTAACCTCACTATTTCCTGATATGTGTTATTTAAATTTAATAAACTTTATACCACATTTAGTTTCTTTCTTCTAAAAAGGGAAGTAATTTGTTTTCAGAATGCAATGATGTTAACTGAAGATTAGGAAAGAAAGGAAAATAAACTAATTCTTCCAAGATCTACTGGTCAATATCACTTTAACTTTCCCTTCAATGACCACACTTTTCACTGATCTTCAAATTCCTTTCTTTCCTTAGTACCAACTCTTTACTAGGTGAAAAGCACGATCAGATTGACCTGGGCCCTGGCACATGAAACTACTTTCCTGAGTTTGGAAATATCTCAGCTGTATCCAGAACCAACGTTATCTGAATTCCAGTCCCTTTTATCTCTTCTTAGCTATATAGAGTCATGAGTACTCTTCAGCTAAACTTGTGACATATCTCAGTATTTTCTGACAAGTTGGATGTTGAAGGTCTAATCCTGCCAGTACTCGTCTTGCCTGCCACATGTGATCATAACTATGTTCATTGTTTGTCTAAATTCTCTTAGGGAACAGGGAAGAGTCAACATAAGCTTTGAGAGCTGCTCTACATTAGGGTCCTGGGGTATTAATAGGCTTTAAAACACCTGATCAGCCTCATCTGGAGTCTCTCACTTGCCTTGCCTGTGGGTTGGGAATGCTGTTCAAGCTCAAGCCTGGCCTTCTAGTCGTGGTTTGTGTTAAGTTTCTGGAAACCTGTTTGGTATTGTCTCCTCATGTCCTAGCCAATGAGTGGATTTTTCCCCAGGTGGACTGCAGGTGTTAAGCTGTAGCCTACAATATCTGCACTCCTGCCTTCTCTGTCTCCTGGAAGGGCCTCAGGCTGATGCTGCAGTGTGTTTCCAGGCCTGCAGCTGGCCCTGCCTCTTCCTGCTGCTCTTGATTGATCCCTGGATGGCCCCTCATCCTGATTTACAGTGTTGCCTCCCCTGGCCCTGTTGCTATCAGCACCCTGGCCCCTCAGGTGCTGTGGAGCTGTCCTTTGGCTCCAGTTTTATCCCCTCATGAAACAGCCCTGCTCCTGCTCCTGCTCCTGCTTTTGCTCCTTCCTGATGTACAAATCCCTGCCTTGCCAAAGGAAGAAGGCAGCTGATCCCAAACTGAGCACTGCAGTATTACTTGTAGTGGAATCTGATGGTCACTTTTCTATTAGATGTGAAGGCAGATGTCATGACATCTCCATCAGCTGCTGAGTGTGCAATATTCCCATTGTCCCCTGGTTGGTCATGGACTTGAGACAGGATACGGAGATTCCCCCAGGCTTTGCCCTGGCTGCCTCTTGGGCAGCTGATGCCGGCTCTGTGGCCTCCCTCTCAATGAATAATGAGAGCAGTCGTCTGCCTGCAATGCCTCAGGGCACGGTAGAGCCTCCTCTAGAACAATAAATTGTAGAACTGAGGGTTTAAGGGGTTAATGGTGACTCTGCCCTGCCTGACAGCATTAGTGGAGGCTGTCCTGCACCTCCTGTGCTTTACACTGTCCTTTCATACAATGTCTAGTCTACACTGCCTCTGCCCTCCTGAAAGAAATGGTTTCTTGGTAGCTACTGGGCTAGGCCTTATAAACATCTGTCTTTTCCTTGGCACTAGATGAAGAATGAGAAAAAAATAGAGGATTAAAAGTCTGTAGAATGAATTTACTTAGTGTGATTATTTTAACTATTAAAAACCCATCTAAAAATCTCCTAATATTTATTTATTAATAATAATTCACTTGTCATCTTTGACATTTTGTTTAAGAGAACTATTTATTAATTAGAGGACAATGCTTTCATTTACTGGAATAGATCAACATTTCTTAACAATTTTATCTCTCCAAATATTTACCTAGATGAAGGTTAACACTTATTGAACTTAATCACTATTACACTGTAAAACATCAAAATGTCAAGAGAAAACAAAATAAGAATAAAGTATGTATTTAGTCCGAGGCCTCTAGGAGAACTTCTTATCAGCTAATACTGTACCAACATGTTTGATTTAAAGCTGTGATTTCTTCAGGAACTTGTAAACTTGTAATCTCTAAAAGAGGGTAAGGGTGAGGAAGAACATGTAATATCAGTGTCTCAATTAAAATTCAAAATAATGAAAGTTAATCTAATGTGGACTTCTGAGTCATTAATAGAAAAACACATCTGAAAATTCAGTTAAGTCAGCTAGAGGGAAGTAATCCAGGTTTCTCCTACTGAAACTTAACTTTTGATGCTGTAGCTGATTCCACATATAGTCATCTCTCCTCTTGCACACAGGCAGCTGTAAGATGGTATCCTACACTTACGGTCTCACTGGAGAAGGTTGGCTAACAATTAACTGCCCGTCATCAGGGAGGAATTGTCCCTCTTGGGACAGATTGTTTTGTGGTCATTTTGGCCTTCCAGACATTCCACTTAAAATACGTGTGTAACAAAGGCTATTTCATCAGGGCAAAATATAAGATTATTGAATAAATTTTGCCCTGCTCAGAAACTGAATAATCAGAAAGCAACCTATAATGAAGAGGTTCTGATTAATAAAAGACTTATTCAACAAACTAAACTAAACTTAAAAGCAGTTATTCCTCCACTTTTGAAATGCAGGAGATAAAAAAAAAGACTAACAAATATTAGAGTTAACTTATTGAAACTTTGCACCTATTCCTTACCAATTTTCTAACTTGTACAGAAACAAGTTTGTTTGTTTGTTTGTACTGAAGTTTTGAAAATTATAGAATGCACTGCTGTCTTAGAGAAGATATTCCATTTATAAGTACCTATGTTTGAATGTCTTGTCATTCTATTCTCTCCCCTGATGCTGCGTGATGCTATGTAATCTCTTGAAACACCACAGAGGATGCATTTGATTTGCTCCAATTCTTTTCTCTTCAATTCTCATTTGTACATGAACCACAATAAATAAGAGCACCTGGATTTAACCATCAATGTCTCTTGTCATTGCTACAGGCAACATCTCCTTTTTTGATCATGTGGATTATTTCTTTGCTTCTTCCAATAGTATCTTGAATGTATCGATTAGAGTACAAAGAACCACTTATGCACTCACCTCTTTGTTATTGTAAGGAAAGGAAAAATGTTTTAATGCAACAAACGTGTTGGTGGCTGCGGTATTAAATTCCGTTTCCTTTGTGCTAAACTCTTAGCTATATGACAAACAACATCCACACAGAGGAAAATGCTTTTTGGGAAAGAATATTTATTGAAAGTTAGTCTCTAGGGACTTCTAAAAAGCAATTGTTCTGTGCCACCAGCTGTATCAGACTGGAGGAAACTGAAGGTGCAAAAAGAAAGATTTTTCTCTCTTACTAAGAGACCAAAAGCTCCATCAAACATAATATAAAATTTGTTGGACTTCTTGGCTCCACTTCTGCTTTTTCTCCTGATATGGGACAAAACCCGTATGGGCTTTGGCCTCAGGATGACCAATGAAATTGGTTTTTGGCATTGGTTTTCTAGGCACCACTGGAGTGGACATACAGTGGAAAGTAACAGATGGGCTTGGTTGTTGGCATGCTGGCATGCTTGGTTGAAGAGACCAGCTGTCTCCTGTGGGTAGGGTTGTTTTAGAAGAATCCTCTTACATGAAAGTAGTTTGTTGATTTTCTAAATATGAATGTGTCGACCAGAAGTTTACAGAAGTGAGATGGTGTTCAGAGTCTCAGAAATGAGGACTGAGAGAGACTTAGTCTTAAATGTATTTATCATACGTCCATTGTCTGCTGGAATGAGCTGTAGGCATAAATCCCTGGAAACAGTAGTCCCTTGGGAGTTAGTGTCCAGTGACATTCTACCATTGCTCTCTTCAGAAATCTGTCATACCACAAGTGTTTGGGTGGCTACCAGGTGAATTTGCAAGGGATAGAACACATAAAAGAGACTCATTTTTTAAAAATATTTTCATGAAAAGTATAGAGAATTTATAGAGAATTTACAGAGAATTTGAGTTTCCCTGATAAAACCCTGAGGATTAATAAACCTTTTTAAAATATTATTTTCTTCTCTTAAAATGAAGCAAAGTGAAGGAATTTTTTATTCTTGGTAATTTTAGGGCCAGCAGCTCTCATGTTTCTCAGAGAAAGGGCCATGTTTGCTGCCTCTCTTTGCTCAAGTAGGAGGCATGTGTCTCTGTGTATTCAATGTTGCTCAGACAGTGCAAATATGTAGGGAAGGATGGACATCATATGCTGTGTGGCAATCATGAACTCACTTGCCATGAGTGATGCTGTCAGTAGTCTCCCCTGACTGAAATTTGTCAGTAGCGCTGCCATATCAACTCATGCCTGCTGGGCAGGTTTAGCAATGCAAACCAGGGAATTATTATGCTTCTTGTGTGGGTGGGATGTTGAAATAAAACAGCCTCAATCCATTCCTCCTCCAATCCATTTTAATTTCCTCTGCAGGGTAAATAGCGATATTGTGGTTCAAGGCCCTCTTTCTCTTAGTGACAGTGCATCGGCATTTTCAGATGCAGTGCAACCCACTCAAGGATGTGGTTTTCCATCTACAGGTACCAATTTCTTTCCCCTGTGCACAACTAGTGCATAAGTCCAACAGATTTAAAATAAGGGACCTCCGTTTCTTGTCCAAAGCTTTATGTGATGAGCCCAAATCAAAATGATGCAGGGTTTTTTTGAGATTGTTGCAGACACAGAATTTAAACTTTAATGTCCTCACATCCCTGTGATGCTATAATTTATAACCTATTCTGCTTCAGTACACCGTGCAATGCTCAGACTCCCTAAAAAGTGTGAAAAATAACAGAAAGACTTAAAAATCAAGTTTAAGTCTTGGAATAACATCTGGGCTCTTTGGGTGGGAAAGACAAGGAGGCTTTAGATGTTATAAAAATGTATGTGTGCAAGGAAAGTGTTATAATTAGCAACAAGGTACTATCATCCCACTGTCTGAGTTAACTTCCCCTTTGCACCCAATCAGAGTATTAACGAGCATCCCAAATCTCTGTGCTGATGGTCATGCTGGAACTCACAACATTTTAATATAGCCCACGTTTGGAGAGTTTCGCAAAGAAAGAATTGTTAATGAGTAATCCTTGTCCATTAGGGCATTGAGCCAATAAACCCAAGCTTTGATTCAAGTGTTATCACTACAGGCTTCTGCTAAACATGAAGGAAAAACAAAACAAAAATGTTCCTATGTAAGAATCATTAGGATACTGAACTGAGCGCAGAACTGTCTTACATCCTGCCATCTGCAGTCTTCCAGAAAAGAACAGTAAGTAATAACTCCTTAAACTGATAGCTCTTCTTGTTGTGTAGTACAAAAGGAATTTTATCACCTGAATTGTTTAGTGGCTGTTAATGGATTTTTGATGAGAAAAAAAAAATATTGAAGAGTAATGTAAAAAGCAATTTCATACACAAAACTGTCTCAACAGTAGGAAATCCCCTTGGGAAAAATGGTGAGGTGAAAAATAAGGTCACGTTGAAATTTGTTTTCAGAAAGCTTGTTCTGTGTGTCGCTGGAGCAGAAGGCATAAGTTTGATATTGAAACTTTCTTGCAACAGTACTACCTAGTTAATTGTGTGCACCAGCTTTGAAATTATATTTGTTTGATTTTTTTTTATCCTTTTAAAAACAGGAAATATTTTCAATGTAATTTATGGGACAACAGAAAGGCAAAATTATATTAGTTTTATACAGTTTTTTCTTCCACACTTCTGTGTGCAGGTTCCAAGTGCATCTTCCAAAGTTGAAAACTTTAGTGCATATTTCCCATAAATCAAAGAGTAAAAGGGGGTTTCAGATTTCAAGTGATTACTATTTGAATCCATTGCTAGTTTTTAAGAAAATGTAATGTAATTCTACTCTGAGTGTTCCTGCTACTCATTTATCTTCAGAAAACTATAACTGTGGCAGAACATGTTTCCCTTTGTTATTTTTATTGCTACTGCTTGTGTTACAGAGAACCTAGAGGTTGGGAATTATATTGGAATTGCACTAGTCTAAATGGCATCCAAAAACAAGTTAGAAGTGGAGGGCTTGCAGGTTTTTCAGGTGAGACATAAAGAGATACTTGAGAAAGCAAGGAATACACAAATGGTATTTAGGAGAAATCCCAAGCAGAGTCAGAGGCTGGCCCCACTCTTTCAAGTTACTTGCCTGCTTACAGAAATGTCATTGATACTCCTCATAGAGTTTTCAGTTCTACTTGGGACTCAGATACCTGGTTTTGCTTCAGAATTAAGATGCAGGAATATTCAAAATTTTTTTCCTGTTCTATGTCTCTTTCCTGCTCTGATTTTAAACTCCATATTTTGTAACAGAAATGTATCAGAAAATTTCAAATAAACACAGGAACACGAGTCCTGCTATTGCTTCTCAAACTTGCTTGTATGGTTGCTTGCATTTTGCATCAGTTGCTGTGTAGTTTCCTGTAGTGCTGTACTTGCCAAAATGTCCTGAGAGAAGCAGGCTGGAAATAGAGAGCATGAATCTTCCTAATGTTTTCAGGTCCCTTTGATACACTTTAAAACAAATAGATAAGCAAATAAATAGCATCTTAAGTAACTGAGGCACTGCATTAAATATTCTACAGAAAGACTATGAGGCCACATCAAAAGCCTGTGAATGAAATGGAAATCTATCTTCCCATTGATGTTAACAATGTTTGGATTGGGCCATAGATTACTGATGTTACTGAAATTTCTCTTTGAGCAATAGGCAGTCAGATGTGTGAAGAATGAGAAAATATGGGACACATGGAAGGAAATGTCCTTTGCTAATATTTGTGAAGGATTTTGCATGTGCTTTGATATATCTTCCTTTGCTGAGTAATTGAAATGATTCACTCATTCTTCTGAAGGTAAATCACAATTAGACTGTCATGGAGCTTCTCTGATGATCGAATGTATTTTTACATTACTTGAAAGTGTGAGGCCACGATGCTTTTGTTTTCAGTGAGCTCAGTTGATTTAACTTTAATTATTTCTTAAGAAATAATTAAAGCTAAATTAATTATTATTAATTAAGTAAGTAAGTAAGTAAGTAATTATTAATTATTTATTAAGTAAGAGACTTGGCCTTGTTTACACTGAAGCCAGGGAAAGCTTTACTATTGACCACAGCAAGGTCAGGGGTAGTGCACAGATAAGATCCCACAATAAAGCTGAAACCTGGAGTTCAGTGGTAAGCCCAAATATGTGTATACACACATATTTGTATACCTCAATGAACATACATCCCACAAGAAATCAGAATAAATATGTATATACACCATACAGTGGAAAAACAAGCCCCATATGTATAATAATATACATATAGATTTTCTTAAATATAGAACATGTAAACACACATTGAATGTTCTGAAATATGTTAAAGGTTACATGTAATAAATTTTTATGCAATTTGGAGCTCTTAACATGCAATTGAAGACAATAATCTCAAGTACATATTTTACTTTATATATACTGATCTCTGTTCTTTTGATGTATATTTTAGCCTGTGAAAATAATCCCTAAAGGTGGTGGGGTATACTGGTTTATTTTAAAAGTTAACTAAAAATTATTTGGAAAAAGAAGCTTTCTAATTTATCACATGCCTCTTTTTTTCTCTTGAAGGCCTCTTATTTTGGCAAGCAATATTGATTTCCTGTGCTTCCATTGCCTTTATTTCAGCTTTTAAATGTCAGATGCTCTGTGTTTTTGTTGTTGCACCTCAGGATGGAGTATCAGTTCAATGTAGTGAGCTACATTATTTCCCAAAACTGAACAACGTATGGAGTAAATGTAGCTAAAATGCTCTGTACTGTGTACCTAGTGTACCTGATGGCCTCTTTTCTCTGGTCTTCAACAAGAAAACACCGAAAAATATTCATTAGCCCTCTGAAAATACCTCATTTTCATGTTTTTCTTGCTGGCCATTATAATGTGACTGACTGCCACTGTCTTCTCCCATCACAAAACAGTTATATTGGGCTGTAAGAGAAATCCCATCCAAAGGGTTTGTCATGGATGCTTATTGAGAAATCTGTCTGTCAGGAATTTTAAGATCTAAGAGCCATATGGGTAGTCACATCTCTTGATTTCGGCAGATTTTCCAACTTCCCTGGAAAATGAGGCAGCAAGGCAATAAAATAGTTGGAAGTAAATGTGGACCTAGTGGGGTGGCTGGGCTGGTTGCCAAACCCCATCCAAGATACATGGAGTTTTTCTGCTGTTGCAAAACTATGTTTCTGTGCTAGATTTGAGGATCTGTGTTTACGTGTGATTTGCCACAAGAACCCTGTCTGGTCTGTGATACGAGTAGCTTTTGACATTTCTAAGTAAACTGTTTAAATTATCTGTGGGTGGACATTTAAAATGCATCTGTCTAATTAGAGGGCCTCTGTTTATGTTAAAAAAGAACTTAATGAATCCTTACGGACAAATCTGAATGTAATTACAGAGTGTGCTTGCCACTCTCACAAGCTACTTCCAAGCCTGCTCAGCACTGGGGCCTCCTGCAGCATTGCAGTTTTTGTCAGATGACTTCATTTCTGCTCAAGGAACATGTTGAGCCCTCACTAGGAAGCATACTGGACTGTGGCTATCAAATGCCTTCAGTGAGTGGAAATGCAGTCCCAGGGACAGTCTCAAGGTAATAAAACCAAATAAAGAATTGAGACTGTAAACCAAAGGAAAACAGATTGGTGTCAACTTTATGCAGAATCCTCTTGGTGTCTGTACAAGCCCTTGGGACATCTACTTGTTGGAGCTCTACACTCTCCTGTTAGTCCTGCCTCAAAGGCAATCTGGAGTTGGCCCACTCCACCCGTGTGAGCTGGGCAGGGGAGCCCCTCCACACCTCTCCAGCCTCCCCAAGTGAGAGCTGTGTGCCTGCTTGAGACCACAGAGAGAAGGGATTGGCCAGCCCGGTCATTAGAGGCTCTCTGTCATTGCCACCATTTATTTTGGTCACTAATTACTGAAGACAAGATAAAGAACTGGTCCCTAGAAATTAAACTCAAGTTTCCCGTCTGTGTTCTTCTGATCTAACCATAAACTTATGCATTTTCCAGTAAGTGAAAGCAATGAAATTATGACACGGTGGTGAAAAATAAGGCAAACAATTGGTAGTGCATGGTAGAGGGGCTGGGTAGCATACCCTTAGGAGGTCAGGCCAATGCTTCAGTCTGGATATTTGAATAAATTTGGGCATAAACTGCTATTAATTTAAAATGAACAGAAAGAGGGCAAATAAAATATGCCACAGTAAGGATAAAACAAACAGGCTGGATGTAGCATTTTATTTAAAGGCTGAATTAGGTATTGTAATTTCAAGACAATGTTAGTTACAGCAAATATTGAAACAACCTCCTGCATCCTGCTTTTTACACTAGGTACACCAAAGTCAGTTGTCTTGTTTTAAATATTCTTTTTTGCTTCATATGTTTCAGGGTGTCTTTTCAACCTCCTGTTTAATCAGCACATTCTCTTTAAACTGAAGAATAAATGGGATCTGAAATGAATTTAATAGGACATCATCAGCTAGCCACTGCTGATGGATTTCCTCTTGCTGAAGGTCCTCATTTGTTTGGTAAGTCATCGGATTAGGTTGAAATAGCAAGCTGTCCTATACTCAGAAACCTAGAAGAAAATGGACTAAAATTTCAAGTCACAGAAAGATACGTGGCTGAAACATGCCAACCTTTTTGAATCTCCAGTAGATTCTTCAGTGTTATTCTGAGAGGAATAACAAACAAGAGATCTGTGATGTTAATGTAATCCTGCACATTATTGCTGTCATCACTGCTCACAGCTGAACCTGTAGGTGGTTTTAGGGACACTCTTCTAATACAGGAGATTATTTGGCAAAAATAGACCTTTGTATGGAGGCCAGATGTTACCTCCATGTGAGTCACTTGAATCAAGCTGAGCTGATATACTTCCAGTTAATCTGTAATGAAATTATAGTTGCAATGTATTTGCATTGCCATATTATGCAAATTTATGAAAGTAATTTCACCTAAATTAAAATCTTTGTCTTATTAAGACCATTGAAAACTTATCCTATTAACTTCAGTGCACAAGAAAATTTATAAGGCAGGCTGGAAGATTCTCCTTGCTCCAGTTCCACTGAATTTTTCAAGGCTAAGCATGAGTTTGTTAATGAGGGAAAAATTGATGGTCAGTACTTTATAAGCATGGGTAAACTCTTTTCTGGTGTATCTACTGCTAAGAAAAAAAGAGAGAATTATTCTCTTTTTTGCCTTTTATTTGACAAGAGAGTGGGTCCTTCACTGAGTAAGTTATGATACACTGAGGGCCTCACACACAGTACAGACCCCCCATAAAATGCTGCAACCCTTCAGAAGCTTACAGTCCAAATAAGACAAGAATTCTGCTTTTTTGAGTGCTAGAAAAACCAAATACATCTTAGTTTCATATGTCTGAAACAAGAGTAGTTCCTGGGGCATGGAATGAAGGACTCTGGCACCCAGAGCCAGTATAGCTGCAGAGCTCCTAGAAGTCATGACCATCTCTACAAGCCAGACCACCTGCACTGTTCTGGCTCCATACAGCTAAAATTAAGTATGATCACTAATGATAAGCAGAACTCACTCCATTATTGTGTGTTACTGTTCTTTATCCTTCTTTGTTTTGGGATTTGGATGGAGAAGTGTTTTGGAGTTGTTAAAAAAAATATGCTAACAGCTAAACCACTCATTTGCTACCTCTTCATTCCAATGTCAGGCCATGATATACAGAGAATGATGTTCAAACCTAGGGTGCCAAATTTTATATCCAATCATCTTTCAAAACCCCTGCATACCCAAGCTACTTCAGAATTTTGTCAAGAAATTTCCCCACAATATCTACTTTTTCATTAATTATTTCATTATTTTTAAGGAGTAATGATAAGACTAGAAAATACAAGGAAGAATGTTAATGTAGAATACCTTCCCTCCACAGGGTAATCTTACTTAAAAATCGTGAAGCTTTCAGAAGAAGGAATGTGTCTCTCATTACAGGAGTTCAGAGTTTAGCACAATGGAGATTTAATTCAAACTGACATTTCTGTAACAGAAAGAAATAATGTATTAATAATTGAATCAGGGGTCCCATTAGGAAGAAAACAGCATTCCTGCTGTGTTTCACTTAAGCTGACTTTTGTTTTGTGGGGTGTCACTCTAATATGGTGTCTTTTTTTTTTTGCTTTTAAGGCTAAAAAAAGCCTATCAGAAATAATATGCAACTGAGTGCACAAAGAAAGTTACTCATTGTGAAAATATGACTCCATCTCTGCAAAACACTTGCAAGAAATGGTTTTGCCTCTCAATTCTTTATCTTTGTAAATTATTTGCAATTTTTGACATTCAGTTTTGTCAGGAAGTGACTTATGAACCCCAGAACACTGGAAGAAAACTTATCTTTTAGACAGTCCTTCTAATGCATGTTTCTTTTAGGTCTTCTCCTATATTGCAGTTCACAAGTTAAAAATTGCTGGCTTACAAACATTACACTTTATACAACTAGTTATTCAAAGATGCATACTTACATTGTGCAAAAAAACTTGGAAATACACTTTTTTTTCACCACGCTTTATTCAGTCTATGGGGAGATTGTTCTTAGCCCTTCAGAAGCACATCTAATTGCATCTCCAAACATTAGCTCCAGGTTCAGGTCTTCCAAAAAAATGTTGTCAATACTGAGTTGATTGTGCTTTGAGCCTCATCACCATGGTAATTCCAGGGCTCTTCTACATCCTTAGCTTCAAGACTTTTAGATGCAGCAGGTTTCAGAAAAAAGGTTTTCTACCTTTCAGTAGGTGAAAACTGTATGTTGCCATTTTAACAGTATATGTCTAAGGTAAAGTGTATCTATCTTTGGAGTTAGTGTGTTTTTACCATTGTTTTTCACTTCTGTAGTTACGAGTCCCTGGGAAAAGGGCCTCAAAATTCAAATGATGAAGCATCTTTAACCTAGTAAAAGTAAGCATCCTTCCCTTCCACCTTATCTTCCTGCAAAACTGCTTTTCTTTTTCTAATTCTCTACTCAGGTGATTTAGAAAGCTTACATATTTGTGTAGCACCTGAAATATATGCAGTATGTCACTCAAACCATCATTTCTATGATAAGTGAGTAGCAGGCCTCTAAAGTGCTCACTCCATTCTATTTTCTGTAAAAGCACCTTATATGGAAGTTGCTAGTATGCAAGACACCAAGTGTGAAATTTTAGATATCAGAAATGGAATTACTTCTAAGAACCTGAAAAGAAAATTATATGCTTAGTTTGAATTAAGACCTATTTCAAGTATTTTCAAGTATTTCAAGTATTTTTTGATGGCCTGGAAATGTTTTCTTGTAATGTGATATTAAAATATAACAAGGCAAGAAGTTCCACCCTCAGTGTACATGTCCTTAAATGGGAAAGAGGTTTTTTGGGGTAATAAACATTGTTAAAAGCTGTATTGAAAAGGATGAGGAAGAATAAGGAAAAAAAA
>VXBR01008363.1:23996-51947 GCA_013400215.1 Cisticola juncidis | reverse complement strand
AAAAAGAGAACAAAAGCAATGTATCTAAACTTCTTAATGAAGGAAGAAAAAATACCATTGGAAATTGTTGTAGGCAGAGAACAGTGCCTAAGAGGAGCTTAAAGTGCTGACTCCTTTTAGGTAAATCTGCAAATTTGTTCTGTTTCTTCTGTTTGTTTTTTGGGGTTTGTTTTGTGGGTTTTGGGGCTTTATGGTTTGGTTTTTTGTTTGTTTGTTTGTTGTTGTTGTTCTTTTGTTCGGTGTTTTTGCTTGGAGTTTTTTGTGTCAGTGGGTTTTTTGTTTGTTTGTTTTTTCTTGTTTGTTTGTTTGGTTGGTTTGTTTTGTTTGGGGGGGGTTGTTGTTGTTTTTAAATAAAAAATAGTAATAAAAATGTTAGTAGGGTCAAGTGTCCAAACTGATTAAACAGCTTCAAGATCATAAGATATGTTAAATAACTTCTTGTCCTTAGCACCACCTGGCAGTTGATGAAACATCTGGCTTCATCCCTGCAGAGATGATAATTAGGCTCATAACTGACACCCAAATCAAAAAGAAACAAACCAGCACAAATTAAAACAGAAAACATGGGATGCATAATAATTATTAAGAGAGTCAAACAAAACAGAGTGGGAATGTGAGGAAAAAAATTAATGAGAAAGACAGATTGGATGTGGCTTTCAGCAACCTGTTCAAGAGGAAGATGTACCTTCCTATTTCAGGGTTTGGAACTAGATGACCTTTAAGGTCCCTTCCTGCCTAAACCATCCTATCTTGTCATACAGGTGTGTCCAGTATGGTCTGGGCACTTAGGCTTTTTTTTGAGAATGCAACATTCTGCACTCAAAAAATCTGCTTCCTGTGATACTGAAGTGGTCACTGTATTACCAAATATTTGTTGATACAAAGCCTTAATGTAACTAAACCACAATACATACAAAAATACAATGGCTAGGCTGCTTGGAGGCATCCCCTCAGATTGGTTTTTCTCCAGGTAAATCCACACTGGGAACAGACATTGTTTCCGGCATTTACAAACAAGTTGCTCATAATGAAGTTAATTAGTAAACTATATAACCTCTGGTCTGTGTCACTCCTTTCTAATCTTAAATAAAGTTCTCACAGTAAAGTGAACAGGACACAGACAAAGCAGAATTAAGAGCTTTCATGTATATATATAGACTTCAGGAGGTAAAAAATTAAAAAGAGAGGGAAAGAAGTACTGTGGCATCTTAAGGAGAGTATTTTTCATCAAGAAATGGTCAGACTGAACACAGCCTGAGGTAGGATATTGCCATATTCTCACTTGGATATTCTTGTTATCTATTCTTGCACTTTTCTTTGAAATTGTAAGATGCTTGTAGGTTTTTTTAACCAATTCTTTAAAAGACTTACTAGGATTTTGTTAATGGCTATGCCATTATTTCTGATTTATCTAATTCTGAATATTATTATTTTATTGTATTACTTCATGAAAACTGAAGGAGATCCAGGCGGTCATATTTTAAACCTGCTTAGAATTTAGTTCTCTTTGTTGAACTTTATACTAATGGACCAATAACTTTTACACTAAAATGTGATCTCATTGTAATTTCTGTCATATTCTGCATAAAATCACCTTTAGCATACACAAAATCTCAATACAATCCTGAACTGAAAACAGTTTCTTTATTCCTGCAAAGAATATTTCTACAACTCAAATATTTTTTGCAGTTTCATGTAAAATAATCTGCGTAACATTTAAAGTAAGAAAACTCCCTAATAGATTTCAGTTGCAAGTAGAAAAAATATTTATAAAACAATGGTCACATGCATGTGAAGGTTTCACTTTTAGTCCGCTTTCAATAATTTTGTAATAGGTTTCAATTGAAAAACACTTATTTACAAAATATAAGATTTACAAAGAGAAAAAATCTTCAGCTGTAAGTAACTTAACATTTACATGTGCTTAAATGGTCTTTCCTAAAAAATCTGAAAGGTATCCTTCCAAAAGAAAAAAGAGATGAATGTTTCAAAATATTTAAGGCCACACAAACAAAATGTCGGTATAGTCCAGTGAGCTCATTTCTGATTTCACTTTCACTGCTTATACTACTTCAACTGCAATGGCTTTGCTGGGCTGCTCATGCTTTAGTTGCATGAGACCAGTCCATCCCATACCTCTACTAATATATATATATATGGAGAAAAGCTTATGTACATTCCGCTTGCTAAGATAAGATTACTTTTCTTCTGTGATAAGAAATTATTTGGTCTAGACTCTCATGTACAGGGCTACAGGTACATCACGCTCAGGTCTACTTAAACAAAACCAAAACCAAACAAAAACCCCTCAAAACTTCAAGCTAAAGTGGGAAAACCAACATAGATGCAACCTAATTATCTTCAAAAATCATCTTGGTGTTTGAACACTTCCCAGAGTTTAAGCTGTGAGTCTGTTTTACGTAAAACAATGTTCGCTCAGTTGCTCTCAAATCTGTCTGGTTTTCCTTCTGCCTTCCATTTATCTGAGCATGGGCTCAGTTCAGCTAAATTGTTTAAAACTGTGTCTGATGGAAGGAAAAAGGAAGTGATATGGACTGTTTGGCTTTTTTTCCTCTATTTAACTTAATTAATTAGACTCTTTTTTTTTTTGTTTCCTTTGGAAGCAGAGTGAAATTAATGACGGAAAATTTTTTCTAAACATACTTGTAGCCCAAATAGCTCTACAGTTGTTTAAAATAAACCTCCAGTATTGTCTCAGGATGTGCTGTAGTTCTTTAGTAGCTCTGAGTTTCTTAACAAACCCTGGGAGTTTTTTCTGCAGAAGGAATGTTACCTTCTCTTCCTTCTCTTTCAGAAGCCTAAGCAGTTCAAGAGGCTGGTATACAGATTTTGTGGAGTTTCCTGTGTATGGAAGAAAGCATTTTTTCCTTTTCATTTTGGGATTGTCCCACTTTCTTTTAGCAAACTCAATTAACTCATCACTAATGAGCAGATGAAAACTTTGGTTTCCACAGTGAACAGATTCCTTTTCATAACAGAGATTGAATGACTGTGTACCCCATAATTAACCCCAGCTTTTGTACCTGAAGTGCCTTGGCCAGGGCCTTTAGCAGTCTCAAGTGGTAAATACAGCTGAAAGCGTACCACTCATTAAACCCACACTGGATATTAAACCTTTGTTGTCCTCACCCTTTTCTTGTTTTGGCACTGCTGTGGTTGGCAGGTATCAGTGACAGTTTGCATCTGATGCATGAAGCTGTAATGTCACTTCCAGGCTCTTTCATGGAGTCCCCAGATACCCTCTGTGTGTCTACACTGTATTTAAATGGCTTAACCTTGGATTTGGGGAATGTCTTCTGCTACTCCTGACAATGTAGCACTTGGTGCCCTGGCCTCTTTTGGAGCAAGGGAATGCAACCATAATTAAACTAATTGCTGGTAATGAAGAGCACCATTATTTTAATTTGATTTTGTGTCACGTTTTTCCAGACATGCATCTTGCTGCTTATTCTGGAACTGGGACCTCAACACCTGTTATTTGCAAAGATGTGCTGTGGCAATAATAATAGACCACACAAACCCAAAACGCTTGCTTGGCTTGTGCAGCATAGCAAAATAGGAAGGGCAGAAAACTGCAGAACAAGAGCATGAGACCTTGAAAGTGAGAAAGCAGCTGTAATTAAAAGGTTAGTTTCTGGCACTAACTGAAGTTGGACAAAGGAGAGGGAAGGATCCCCCACTATAGATTTTAATTATTTTTGTCATTGCAGATATTCCCTCTTCTTAACTGTTAGCATTTCTTCATTGTTTTTGATTCCTCATAAAAGAAGGACACTTGTCTGGGACCAATTATATCAGCAAAAATGCTTTTGGAGTTCTTCTGAAGTACTGTTTGGTGATGGTCAATAATGAACATTAATCCATGATTTCCTTGTAAATACTGCTGTTGATTCAAATAAAACTAGACTGGTCATTTTCCTGGAAATATGCACTATTTTTCTCAGACTCTCTTCTTGGAACTATTGAAGGATTGAATCAGCGTTTTCATGAAACAGCAAGATACAGCTATCTCCAGCAGAAAATAGGAAATAGTTTGCAAATAACTTTTGAATTCAGCTTTTCAGTAGTTTGACATGGACTTGATTTTACCTACACCATCCAGGGACTGCTAGATGTTATTGTGCTTGGATTACAGAAAAGAAATTAGAGTTCAGTTGTCTGCAATTTTAAACATGGTATTTAATGAGCAAGGTTAAGGTAACGTCCATATACCATGTTGATTCCAACAGAAAGTGTTGCCACTCCTTGTGCCACTGCCAGGTCTATTGCTGGCTCAGGGGTGACTAATGCTGGCTTACAGAGATGTTTCCTATGAGAACTGCACAGCTGCACTGAAAGGCACAGGCTTGTAGGGGCTGGTTACCAGGCTGCAGAGGCTGGCTGGTCACTGGAGGCTGGATGGTGAGAAGGTTGCATTTCACCACTTATATTAGGAATATCTTTCTTGTTCTTTCCTGGTAACCTTCATATTACATGCTCTTCTTTAAGGTTTATTTCATGCTTTCAGTCTTCTAATTAAGCCTCGCCCTTGTAATTTTTCCCTAGTGCAGTTTTTGTCTGTCATGATGTAATCACTCAGAATTAAATAGAAATTAACGTGATGTTTGAATCTTGATTTACCCTTCACCAATACCAAGGGGTTTTTGCCATTTGTTTGGATTTCTTCCATTCTGCTTTTAGGCCTAATTTGGATTGTTAACTTCTCTGGGGTGGGTTGCTCTTTCTTGTAAATTGGACAATTATATAATTACCTACACAATATTTTTGAGATTTTTTTAATGTAACTGCCAGTGTTGGATGTTTCCACCAATTACAAAGGAGTGTCTGAGAAACAATAAATTATTTTTGAAACTTCTTGCAGTGTATATGTGTAGCAAATCTGACTTTAGATAATGCAGTCTTTGAGTCTGTGTCTGTTTTTTGAGACAGATGTCTGGAAATGGAAACTTCTCTGAAAACTACAGTTTCATATAGTAATAGAAATTGGTTTTGCATTATTATTTTCCAGGTGTCCTTTCAGAACCAATGAGTTCTCCAGTGCAAGAGGCAGATGTGTCACCTTATGCACATTACAACAATGTACCATTTCCCCAAGTTCAGCCTCAGATCTCATCACCACCTTATTACTCCAACCTAGGCTTCTACCCTCCACAGCATGAGGAATGGTATTCCCCTGGGATGTATGAACTCAGGAGGTTACCCTCAGACACTTTTTTCACAAGGGAGACAGAGCTAATGGATATCCCTGCAGCCAAAAAGCCTAGACTGGGTCACTCCACGGGAAGAGTGAAAGGAGAAGAGTTCTGTGTGGTCTGCGGTGACAAAGCCTCTGGGTATCACTATAATGCCCTTACTTGTGAAGGATGCAAAGGTACGATGAAATCAATTCAGCTAATAGGCACAGCAGCTTCTCAGGTTTTTTGGGAGGGGGTTGTTTTGTTTTATTTTTTTTACTTTTGCTTTTCTTGTTAATTTTATCTAAATCATTAAACATATTAGAGATTTGCATTTGGATCCTGTGTACCCTATTCTGCATTTTCCCCAATACAGACTAGCAGTGTCCTCCACTTTTCCCCTCGGTTATACAGGATAACAGGCTAACCCACAGCTCTTGAGCACCACTAACTTTTGGTAAACTGAAGGACAGCCTCTCTGTGGAGCCTGGCAGCCTGACTCTGCTCTCTGTGGAAGCTGTTCATGACATTCTGTGCCTGTGGGAGAAACATATCCACGGAGGCCCCTGGGAGCTGAGTGCTAGGCTGCCGTAGAAAATAGCTATAAGCAACCCAAGTGGCTGATGTAGTGAGCATTGAAGGGAAGTAAAAGCTGTCAGCCCCCACCTGCAGGCTGTTCCCAGGGACTCTCTTTCCCCCAGCTCCCAAAGGATATGATGGGTTTCCTCAGGCTTGTGAAATGAAAGGATTTCTAGTTCTGTACATTCTTCTGAGGGTAGCTCCTATCTCTAGGGAGGGAGCTTCTTCAGAAAGAAGGTTGTATCTGTAGGACAAATATTTGTTTCTTAGAAGAATATTATTCACATATAATTATTAAGGATAAATGTGATGTAGAAAATCATTGCTGTTATGGTAAACAATCAGATATTTTAGCAGAGAGGGAAAAGATGTTGTGTCAACTACTACACCTGAAGAGGTATATTATATCTGTGATAGGGCTGACATTACTGCCAGAAAAATCGTGCCCTATTTTTTTCACCCCTTTCTGTAAATCAATATTTCAGTAACATTTCTGTTTTATGGATAAAGAACTAAAGCATGGTCACTACCAAATTACTGAAATATCTTAATGTGGAATTCACTGTTATAGAGAGTGGAAGTGGGCCTAATTTGGGACTTTTGCTTTATGTATCACAAAATCATTTGTGAGGGAAAAACAGACCACAATAGCCAAGCACTCTAAACATTAATACAGTCAAGGCTCACACAGTTTACCTCAATAATTCAAATAACTGAAAGACTCATTTCTTTCTGATATCTCAGTGAATAGTCTCCAAGTCAAAAACTGAATTAACTCATATTCATGCTGTCGTTATAAACCAGGTTAAACTCAATTTTGATGTGACAATTCCAAGTAATAATACATTTATTCTGTTAGTAAGCTGTTACTCCTCTTTAAAAAATTCATTATTAAATGTGTGAGAAACTTTTCAAAGACTTAGAAGTACAAACTTTGAAATTTGTATAGAATGTTTCTAGAAGAAAAGTTAAAGCTATCAGGTAAATATTCAGACTAAAACCCATGGTGAAAGGAAAAATGCATCCATTTCTTTACTGATTCAATTTGAATCACTCTATGTAACCATAATTTTACTGCTTTATTGGGATAATCTATTTTATGTTTTTGTTCAGTTTCATGACTGCAACATCAATTACAAAGAGTAGTCAAACACAGTAAAAGTTGAATTACTTAAAGATAATGGATTCTGTTTCTACAATAAACTTTAGAGGTGACTAAAGTACTAGCTGATTCAGTAAAGAGATGTGCTGAGGTCAGTAATTCTGTCTGACAAGGCAAAGCAGATACTATATTTTCTAGATCTCTTGATCATTCTTGTTATCTGTGGAATTTTTCACATGGATATACATTACCTTCAAAACACGGAGACCAACATTAGCCTCAGTACTTTAGTTGTGCTCTTATCAGTGCAATAGAATTACTACCTCACGTGTATGTGTCTTGCACCTCAGTATGAGATTATCCCTCTTTTTGGCAACAAGATTGCTAATTCATGCTCAATATGTATCCAAAATAATAAGCAGGTCCCTTTCTGTAGGACTAGTGCTCACCTTGCAGCACCTCTGCTTCATTGATGCAGTGGATGTTCTTATTCAAAGGAGGAAGCTTTGCACATATTTTTATGGGCTTCAGTCCTCTATGATGAATATGTTAATTTTTTTAAAAATTTCTTTCTTGGGTAATGCATTCAGCAACACTTTCTATTCTCTTTGGTTTTCTTTCTTGGGCAGATGGAACAATATTAAGATCTTATTTATTGTCCTCATGAGAATATTCATCTGAAGATACTGGCGGGAGTATACACTGATATATATATATGTGTGTGTGTTACTTAATACATTACCATCCATTAACAAATATGTATTAACTATTTCCTTAGTATTTTACATAACATTTGCAGCATAAGGAGCAATACACGGTGTTTAAACTTGCTACTTTGGAGACTATTTCTCAAACAATCTTTGCAGACCAACATCAAAGACATTCTGGTACAGCCTCAGCCTGGACAGTTATACTGGGTTTTAAGGGCCATCGCTAGATGTTATAGAACAAGCAGGACATAACCTTGTGATTGCTTAATAAAGCCACAGAATAAGTTCTGTTGGAACAAACCCCCCCCATGTTCAAGATCCCTTTCAACCCAAGCCATTCTATGAGCCTATGAAAAGCTAGTTGCACATCCCCTCCATGCAAGCTTGAAGTAGGAGTTTTTGCATCATTCAAACCACTCCTGTACTGCTTGGTATGTCCCACACCAGACTGGAATTCTCCTTGCAAAGAAGGGTTCCTCTTTAATCTTCTCCTCACACTAACAGCCACCATGGGGGCATGGGGCAAAGGAATGCCAGAAGATGTTTTATTGGTCTGACAGAGCAGAGCAGGTGCTTTGTTAGCAATTGTGAACTTCAAAAACTTTTAAATTTAAAACCCATCAGGACGCCAAACAGAGATATTTCCATCTTTTCATCTACTCCTTTTACTCTTTTTTGCCAACTTTGATAGTTTCTGTAAGAAAAAATAAGCATCAGTAAGACTGGAGAAGGTCTACCATAATTAATCATATTCATGACTATGAACAAAGCAAATTCAACATTTCCAGTCAACATGAGCTCTTTGTAATTTGGCAAGATCAGATGAAAGTTAGACTGTACCAGAAAAACCTTCCGCTTTTTGGGTTACTAACCCTTTGTTAGTTTAACTGGTTCTGACTTACCTTTAAATTACAGCAAAACTCCTCCTGTTATAGAAAGTCACAAGTAAATATTTCTAGAAGTTTTAAGTTTATTTTGAATTGGTAGTGAATAATAAATACAGAAATTTCATTCGTACTAAAAGCTAATTTCAAAATTAATTATGAAAAAATCTGTCCAAGAAGACAATGATTCAAGAGTCACTTCACAACAAAACTAAAGCAAGAATAGGGTTAAAACTAGTTTTTGCAAAAAAAAAAATTACTTTTTTCATATCATTTTACTTTTTCAAAACATTTGTTTTCAAGGGAAAGTATTTGACAACTTGAATCTTAAATGCTCCTAGCTTTCACATCCATGTTTTTACCTTTTTCTTTTTTGCACATCTTAAAAAATCGTTTACCAGAATTCTTTTTCTTTCTTCCTCCGTGAAGAAATAAATGCACACCTTGTGAATAGGCTGAGTGATAAAATCATTAATCAGTCTTAGAATGTTATAAATATTTGTGCAATATTTCAGCATTTACTACTTATTAATGTGTCATAAACTATAGGATTTAAAATTAACAAACAAAATTATAAGATATATAAAGTACATGCAGTTGCCTTTAACTGACAGTGAGAATTTACAGCTTAAATCCAGGCTTTTTTTCCCTTCCCTGACCAGTAAATGGTAATGTACTAAAACCATGAGAGTGATGAATAAAAACAATTCCTGGGGCTTCTGGAGGTTCTAAGTAATCTGCATTTCAAAAGAGACCGATGCCAGTCAACTGTATTTGTTTGAAGAGCAGCCAATAAAACAGACAGCATGGAAGAGATTTCAAGCAGGAATTACTGAAGATTCAGAGAAATGCCAGATTTTTTGTGACGAGGTAGTGGAATTGTTTTACTGGTTGCTACACAGTGGTGCTTGGAAGAGATTAAGTAGGCAACTATAAAACCATGGGTCAAATTTGGGAAATTGTCATCTGACAATGCACAATTCTGCAAACACACAGACAACCCTTTAGATTCACAACCGAATTTGCTCTATGATTTGAGTATGGGAGACTGGCTCTTATCTGGTCCCCCTTTTAATACATCAGAGTGCCAGGTTGGAAAACAATAGCTTCATTGTGCCAGGCAGTGGTGATAAGAAAGCAAAAGCTTTTTGAATAGCTCTGGTTAATATAAGTGTACACAGAGCTCTAGTTTCAAGCACAGTGTAAAATGTGGCAGCAGAAGCTCCCAGGGTTTTTTTCAGAAACCTGCCCTCACAAGGGGAGGAAAACTGATTCCCACTGTAGCTGATGCTAAATAGTCTCTGCCATGCGAAGGGCAATGTAAGAAGATTATAATGGCAGTGAGTAACACTAAAAATTCAGAAAATGTTGGCAGCAAAGATTTTGTTGCTTTGTGATGACCCTTAATTAATCACATTTAGTATCTTGTGTACCCCACATTTTGCCCACCTTGCCACTCTCACATACAGGCAGCAGCCAAATAGGAGATTTGGACAGACTTAGGAAGTGTCTCAGTTTCTTGTATCAGTTGCTGTTTGCAGTGATTATCGTGCAATTTTGGAGTGAATCCAGTGACGATACCAGTAGAACTGCCTGTGCTTAATTCATCAAGAGGACAATACTTATTGAATAAGGCTGGAGTATCTTGTAAACAGGGCTGGAGACCACATCTACAACAGGCAGATACAGTGCAGTTTCCTTATTTAACTTGTGAGTGGGTGAGCAGACCAGTATGTGGAGCTTCTGGTGCTCCCAGGAGCTGGGGGAAAGGTGAAAATTACTCACTCTCTTTCTGCACATTCTGTACCTCAACAGAGTTAAGAGACTTATATTTTTTCCCCACTGGATATTTGTATGGTTTCACCCTACACCTCTAGTGCTGATGCTCGGCTTGCTACTGGCAGGTTTCAGTTTTGGGTCTGAATTTCCTAACATACACAATTCCAGGACTTTACTTTGGACTAATGTCTAATGTTTGGGTTCATTTATTAAATTACATGACTTGGACACTGTTGTCAGTACAAGTATCAAGAATGTAGTCACCCAGGCACTGAAAGAAACTGATGGTCTGGCAGAACATGTGTCATTCAGAAAATGCAGTGCAGATGGAGGTGAACTTCACCTGGATGGTTTTGCTTCTGGCTGTTTTATTTCATCTATGTCGCTGCTTTTTTGTTCAGGATTTTTCAGAAGAAGCATCACAAAAAATGCAATATACAAATGTAAAAATGGTGGCAACTGTGAGATGGACATGTACATGAGGAGAAAATGCCAGGAGTGCCGTCTAAGGAAATGCAAGCAGATGGGCATGTTGGCTGAATGTATGTATACAGGTATTTGCATCATCTAGTCACAGTGTGCATTAAATACTGTATTTGCTTGAGTGGTCTTGTTTAGGTAATAAAGTTGTAAGAGATGTCCTTCAGCAGGTGGAAGGTGGATGAAAGAAGATGCTGTGCATGTGCATCAAACCCTGGTGAAAGACAAATGCACTTTTAAGCAATGGGATGTAATTGGTGGTCAGGGATACAAGGGCAGAGGAGCTGAGCAAATGGTGAAGGAAGGCCAGTCCTGCACTGCATGACAGCTATCAGTCTGCTTGAGTGGGAAGGAGTGGGAGAAGTGAGTCTGTGGGAGACTCCCCAGGAGTGAAGGCTTTACAGTGTTATGGAAGCCAGAGCAGGAAAGTCCTGGCACTTTTCTTTCCTACTCTTTCTGGGGCTACCCCACTCAAGTTCTTGCTGGCCAAGTCCGACTTTTGGCACATACATAATGTCATTTTCAAGAAAAGAGCAGGAGGGTTGCTAGCACTAGCAGGAAGTTTCTGTGGACTTGCCAAATGTGTGTTCCCAGACCTCACCCAGCAATCAGGCAAAGCCGGGTGAGGGCTAGCCCTTTTTTATAGTCTCATTAGCTTTTCTCATGGGGCTATAGATTTTCCTGCCTTGCATACAGACACATAGGTAAAACTTACAGACACATAGGTCTCCAGAAATGAACTTGATGGATTTTAATAATGTTTCAAATTAAAACAAATATTCTGTTCAGATTGACATTTTAAAAACTTTATCGAGCTTCCAAATGGATAACTTAGACCAGTGGGGTAACTGGAGTTCAACTTTTAACATGTTTAAAGCTCCTACTTTGAGTTATTTCAGTATTTTTGTAAGCTCGCTCCTGAAAATGCTCTGTAAACATTTGCTCTTTTGCCTTCAATGAATAGGATTACAATTTATTTTTCTTGATGGCTCCAGTCACTTTAGCACACACGTAGGTGTGAAATCAATTTAGGTTCATACAGGAAATTAATCTACTTGGAATTTTTAATATATTTCTATCCTTCAATCTGATCAGAAGATGCTATAGTAACTGCTGGTTATATGAGAAACAGTAAGATCCATCAATATTTTGAAGGTGTTGCCAGCATAACGTAATTAATCTTTCATTCTGCAAATTGAACAGGCTGCAAAGATCCTGAGATAGGACATATTCTTGTGCAATACATAAATATATAAGCAGACACCACTTTGATGGAAGAATTCAATGTGTCCTGCATTGCCAGAAGAAAATAACTCCTCTATGGACCTCATGCCTAATCCATTGCTCCAAAATTCTGAGGATTCAAAATAGCTTGAATAACTAGTGCAGCAAAAAACCCAACAACACACTGCTGAAAAAAAAACAAAAACAGGTCAGCGTAAATAATACTGACTGGGACCACATGAAACTTTTATACTGGCCTATCATTTCCACAAGCTGGCATTAGGGAAATAAAAGCCCGGGGGTGCTGCTGCCATTTGACTCTCTCTCTGCAATGGAAACACGGGGTATCTTGTGTTGCATATGACTTAAACATAAGTGTGCTCTAATGCACTGCAATGAGGATGTTTGGCAAGGCACAATTTAATGGCTTTAAAGTCAGAGTGTGTCGTATAATTGCTTTTAGTTTAAGACAATCTAGGACAGTAAAACATGAAACTTCTAGTAGTATATAGCATTTATTTGAAAAAGTATGACTAGGAAATAAAAGGTTACCTTGAACTTTGTTTCACTTACTCATTTTGTAGGATTGCAATAGCAAGCTCTGTGTATTCTTTTTTCCCCTCTGAACAAGGAGCTAAAATATTATAAATATTTATGGCACAGCTACTCAACAGTCTTTCTCCTGCCCTTTATGTGCAAACAACAGACAGACCAAAATTACTACCCATCAATTTCAGTCATTTGCTGTCATTTGGATCTAAACTGCAAGTTTCTTGGGTGAAACATCTACCTAGGGAAGACCCAGGTTCTGCCACTCTTCCTGGAACTTAATACCCATTGAAACCTAGCTATCTCTGAGCTAAAAAGTGACGTCCTGTCTCACACACAAGTTTTTCAGATTACTTGCATGGAGCCAGAATAAGATATCAAGGTAATACTTAGTAGCAAGAAGCATGAAAAAATCTGTCTCAATGCTTAAGGCAAATGTAAAGCAAGTTTTCCCTAGGAAGGCAATAGAATAGATCCTAAGATGGTGGAAAACAGCACAAGCCCATTAACAGCACCAAAGGTTGCGCCGAATAATTTAGAAAAAGAAATCTGTGGTGCTGTGTGGCACCACAAATTACATGGCTCGATACCAATTATTATTTCCATCATTCTTATTTCTTCCTTTCAAGGTATTCTTTGCAGGTCTTATTTTAATCATGTAAATTTCCTCTTCTCCCTGCAGTTCAGGTAGGTCATTTTATATAGGGCTTAAACAGGAAATTAAAAACATTCACAACGAGATTCATTGGTTTCATGGTATCTTCCTCCACATCATATACTCACTGAATGAGCCTCTTTCCCTGCTCTGCATTTCTAAAGGTGAAGAATGGGAAGAGTGAAAGAAAGAAAGAAAGAAAGAAAGAAAGAAAGAAAGAAAGAAAGAAAGAAAGAAAGAAAGAAAGAAAGAAAGAAAGAAAGAAAGAAAGAAAGAAAGAAAGAAAGAAAGAAAGAAAACAAAGAAAAGAAAGAACATCCTGTGCTGATATGTTTATTTTTAGATGAATACTTAGGTGCTTACTTTTTCATTTGTGATTTCTGACTGTCTTCCACAGATTGTGTAGGGTACTTATTGTTCCTTTCTTTTGTTAGCACAAGAAAATTGATAGTTTTTATGACATCCACACAAGGATGTTTCCTGGTTCAGGGTACTAAAATGTAGTCTAGAACAAAAAAAAACCCAAAAAAACCCCCAAACAACAACAACAACATCAAAAATCCCAAACAAACAAAAAACCAAAAAAAACCAAAACAAAAGAAAAAAAAACCCAAACCACAAATGCAAAAATCCTTTTTTGCAAGTGAAACACTATAATAAAACCAGGATTTTATGCACTCCTCTTATACAATGAATAGCAAAATAACAAGATCAGCTGAGTAACTTCTTAAATATATTTTAAAGGTATGTTTGTCAATCTGAGTTACTTCTGAGTCCACGTTTTCAGCTCTTGGTCTACCTGTGTAGTGATGCAGTAATGGCTAAAGCCTGGGAGTCCCCTCTTCTGCATGGGCTTTCTTTCCAAATATTCTGCACAACAGACCTAATATTGCTTAAAGATTATTGAAAATATCCAATGCCTTTTGTGTAAGAGCAGCTGCACCTTGACCACTGTTTTGGATCAAGACCAAAGAGCATTATTTTGATGAGTTCTTCCAGTTGTTCATATTTATTGCACCATGGTTCAGGTCTTGGAGCACAGGAAAGACTTCTCTCTTGTATAAAAATGAACCAAAGGCACAATCCAGCAAACTCCCATCACTAATGGGCTTTTTGCCTTTAAGAATAGATTAGACCTGGTCCAAAGCAAGACCCCAGACTTGCTCAGTGTGTGGATTCTGGGTCAGCAGAACCAACAGTTTTGCTCTGCAGATGAGCTCCATGTGGGCTAGAAAACTCCTAGTGTGTGCCTAGCTTGTCTCAGTACGCTCACATCCAAAGACAATGATATGCTCAGAAGACATCTGCAGAGGTAAGTGGGGTTGTTGGTGTAAAGGGCATTCATGGGCACGTTTATGTACCTCTTCAGTGCCTCAGGCCAATTGCTTTGTGCTGCATTGTGTCCTAGGTCTCCTAACAGAGATACAGTGCAAGTCAAAAAGGCTACGGAAAAATGTGAAGCAGCCTCCAGATCAGACAGTCAATGAGGATAATGAAGGCCATGATGTGAAACAAGTGACTTCTACAACTAAAATATATAGGGTAAGATAATTCTAGTACTAGTTCATACAGTAGTGGTGGTGTGATTTTGTTAAATGCATTTAGTACAGTGAATAGAGATGTTTAAAAACCCTCTGGAGCTGCCTGTATTGATTGAAACTCCATCTTCCACTATATCAAGGAAATACCTTGAGTGTAGAAGTAGTTCTGATATTTTTAGTCAAAACCCTGTAAAGCATCTGTATGATCCATGACGGACTTTTTCTGCGGTACATACATCACATACAGTGAGGTGTGGTATTGAAACTTGAACATACCTAGTTGTTTGCTAAACACTTCCTTATTAATTAACCACACAAACATATGCAGTTTAAAAATATTATACACCTCTCTTCTGTACACTTCTGTAAAAGCCTCAATGACAAGCAAACCCCTCATCTCCTTGGTCTCCAAATGGTGAAAAATAGATGTATAGTTTTTGCCTAAAGCAAGAGGTGCTACATCACTATTATGATTGCATTTCATGATGGGTGCTTTTTTTTTGTTTTTTTTTTTTGGGGGTTTTTTTTTTTTTTTTTTTTTTTTTTTTTTTTTTTTTTTTTTGCCAGTATAGGAGAAGGTAGAATTTACCTCAGAACAGCAGAAACTTCTTGATTATATTATGGATTCATACAGTAAACAACAAATACCCCAGGAGGTGTCAAAAAAATTGGTAAGTATATTGACAAATTCATTTTTCAAACATTGATAATGAAGCTGAGGATTAAAAAGCAAAAAAAATTTACAGTCAGCATAAGTAGGTGTAGTAAGTAGAGTAAATCATGGGCTTACATTTAAAGTATGCTGAAAGTGGGGCAGAATCTCTCCCATTCAGTCAAAAATTAGACCACATCTTTATCAGACTTAAATGTTAAGAAAATTCTTTCATCTCTAGAATAAAACTTGTATAATCAAATCTAACCTTTGCTGCTTGGAGCTTTGTTTTTCCCATTCTCAGTGTAGGCAGTGATTTGGGTTTTTCTTGGTCAATCTTCCTTTCTGTAAAGACTTGAATCTTGAAAATATTTTCTAGCATAAAAGACACTGTATACTTCTTATGCTGCCTTCCAAAATACTTGGTTTTGACAACATTGCAGACAAATTACACTGTTTGTTGGAACTCTTGCCCAATCCAGTCTAATAGTTCTTGTATTTTATGCTCTTAAATATGAAATGTCAGTGAAAATTAACAGATTTTATTTGGTTTGATTTTTAACAGTTGAATGAGGAATTCAGTGCTGAAGGAAATTTTCTGATTTTGACAGAAATGGCTACCAGTCATGTGCAGGTTCTTGTGGAATTCACTAAAAAACTACCAGGTATATCCAGTGTGTTGCGGAAATTTTTATTTTTGCATCACACGCCTTTCTGTTGCCTTTTGGCAACCATTGTGTATATTTTAAAGATTATTTTTAAGTGCCTGAACCTTCTACATGTTGTTTCAATACTGTATAAAGAAAAGGTGTTTGTGCTCAGAAGAATAGTAGACTGAACAATCCAAACTCTGCTACTCTAAGATGTGGCACCCTTTAGCTACTGACAAAGAAAATGATCAGAGAAAGTATTGTGTCTGTAGAGAGATTTTATTTTTATATATTGCTGCAGTGTCAAATAGTCTGCCTCTAAATTACTGCTAACACTTGCTAGACTCTGCCTCATTCCCTTTGTTGCCTATCTAGCAATGCCTCTAGGTTATAAATCCACTGAATTGTGAGTCCCACATAAGAACTTTCTCTGGTTGGTGGCACCAACATTTATGGTCCTTGCATAGTGTGTTACAGACAAGTGCTGAAAATCAGAGTTTATTAGTGTTTTTTTAACTCTCAAGTTCATGTTACCTCAAGACTGAACACTGGGCATATGGTAGGGGTCCCCTTTAACTAAGGAAGGTGCACTGTAACACTGCAAGCAGCATGGCAGTGGGAAAGGAGTGGAGAGCTCTGGTGGAAACATGAGAAAAGATATTATGGAGCAGCACCAGGTCAGACAAAATTCTCACTATTGGTTTTGCTACAACACACTTTGCATATCCTCTAAAAGTACCATGAGCACTGAAATACGTGTAATCCTCATAAACTTGCGGGAGGTTCAAATCAGTGTCGTTTTCTGAAGTCCAGGTTTGAATGTCTGCAGCACTTAGCAACCCTGCTGACACCAACATCAAGGTTATGCAGATGTGTGGCACCTCACATGCAGGAATTTCAGGACAGAAGGAAGTGGGACCTGCTTCTTCTGATGCCTGACTTGTCTCTAATGTGTCTTCAGGCTTCCAAAGCCTCGACCATGAAGACCAGATTGCTTTGCTGAAGGGCTCAGCAGTGGAAGCCATGTTCCTCCGTTCAGCTGAGATCTTCAGCAGGAAACTTCCTACAGGACACACTGTCCTTTTAGAAGAAAGAATTCGCAATAGTGGTAGGTATCTTGTTTAATGAGACAAAACCTAACCACACCATTGCATTTCTGTGTCAGTATTCGGCCCTTGGGAAGCTAATAAGATTGTTTTGTAGCATTGAGATAGATTTAACTGAATGGTTTTTTTTACATTAACTAGAACAAATTTAACTGAGCCTTGAGTCTAAAGTTCATTAGAGTTCATAATTCTTTACAAGTACATTGCAACTATTATGAATAATGCTACATCAAATAAACCTAGTGCATGTCTCCAATGATAAGCATGAAAGAATGACGTAGAAGTACTATTACCATTTCAAATTGTTCACATAAAGTATTGATAATGATGCTTTCAAAGACAATCCCTATAAAAAGAAAAGAAAAAAGAGATTTTAGGATGTTACTTAAGATGACTGAAGGCAAGCAACTATTCTTAGGGTTGTTCTGGTAAAACTGAATCACACTGAACAAGATGCATAGAAGAATTATTAAATTCAGAAATGTTCTCACTATGCTTTTTGCTTCTTAAGGTCCATCAAAAGCTCACTGACTGATAAATTCCACTGGTTCTAGACATAAATTGTAATAATTATGAAAAGCCAAATGGGAGTAGGTATTGCTGTTCCTTAGAGCAGGCAAAGTTGTGTTTTACATTATTATACATCCTTCATGCTCCACCAATGCAATACTGAATGTTTTGCCTTTTTCTGTATTGACCAGCAAGCTTTACCCAACCCTCAGACACCTATCAATGAATATTAAAGTGGATCAACAATTCTGAATAAGAGTGTCAGTCTATAGATTCTGGCTTCTGAGTTTTCTTTTTAAGGATCAGAAGGAGAAGAGCCAGAAGAACGTATAATCTCAATATTAGTCATGGAAATGGGCTTGAATTCAGTTCAGAAAGAACTACTGATGTAAGCAAAATTAAGCAAATACTTACATATTTGATTCACTGAAAAAGAGTTAGAAGACATGGGACTAATTCACTAGCTGAACATACATATTTATTTTGGCTTAGTACACTCATTTAGAATTAGTAGTTGTTAATATTTCTTTCATTTTGATTGATTACAAGAGGGTACTGTTAGATGGACTGGAAACAGTGACTTCCCAAGTGATATGAATAGCTTCTGGTCCATGTTCTGCAGGCAGAGAAGTATGCCAAGAAGGCCAGATATGTTTCCTGGAAACCGTAATGAGTTGTCCATTGAGATCCAAATGTCTTCATTAAGACTTTTTTTTACTGGATTATAACCCACATTTTTGATAAAAATAGGTTTTAGAGAAATGAAACCATATGACAACATGATAATTGAAAGCTTCTCTTCTCTAATCTGTACAATGAGTATGAATCTTCTTTGTTCAGGGTATCAATTGTTCATTTAAAAAATCCCAAAGGCAAGAAATACTTTAATCCAAAACATTGCATAAACCATTATGTCACACCAATAATTTATCCTTACTCATAATTTTAAAATATTCTTTTAATTCTCTGCAACTATTGAATCGAGATGGGATACAATATTGTGTTTTGCAAGTTTGTGCTTGACTTCATGACAACACAACTGGCTGGAATATTATGTTGTATCCTGCCTCGTTATTATTTACCTGTCTTGTTGCAGACTTTAAAAAAGCATTTTGTGTAGAACAACTCAGAAGAAATTGGTATAGAAATTTCAAGACAAGGAACAAATGTGATAGATTTCCTACAATTCTTTTTTCTGTTAGAACTCCCCCCTCCATGTACTACAGGAGGATAATGTATTATCAAGCTTAGTGCTGCTGACTGCATTATTTCTTTTTATTAATAGTCAGAATACAGAATAAAATAACTTTTCCCAAATATTTTATTTCTCTACTTAGTGCAAAGTCAAACCTATTTTAAAAGATTTTGCTTTGCTGGATTTCATGGGGCTGTGACAACAAGAAAAGCCATTTGTAAATCTTTGCATTTGTAGTTTAATTGCTGCTACTGGATACATTTAACTTTCAAATGAATGAAACTTTGAAATAGTTTTAAAATATCTACTACAGAGACAGCTTAGTTTTGTGGCTTAAATCCTCATTTTTTTCATGTGCCAAAGTTTAAACAAAATAAAAGAAAGGCATCCAGATTCTTCTGTTAACATTGTTTACACATGCAGCTTTCAATGTTATTGCAATAATAGTAATATAAATTATAATAAAATATTACAAATCTTCAATATTAAAAATATTAAATATTATGCACTTCACACCCCTGCATGTCGTAGGACTCAACAGCAGGGCTCTAGGTTTCATGGTATCCTGTGCCGAATGTGACATTAGAATGAAAATGTAAGAAATCTTTTCCAGTCTTAACCAATAAGGACAAATGCTTATTATCATGTTATAGACTGGTCCAAGAGATAAGAATGGCCAGAAGAGATTAAACCCCTCTTTTTCCATATGCCTCACTGGAAAACAAACAAACACAGAAGCAAAAAAGGCTAAATGCAACAAACTGAAACATACAAAGAAAATAGAGAGCATCAGAAGAAATTCAGTGATGGCTGAGTGGGAGTTTAAAAATCAAGTTTATAGGTAACAAATGAAAAAACAGCAGCAAGATTATTTATAGCTCCTAGTGAGGTCCTAAACATTGTCATGCCAGCAGCCATAAATTATTGCTGTTAGTCAGAATTTCTGTCTGTATATTTTTAGGTACATAAGTTCTACTGTCAAGCTTTGAGGCCTGTATCCATAAAATCAGAGAGGGTGGTGGTGATCCTGCCTAAAGTCACTGTCATAAGCTGTCCAGATTTTTGTCACCTGCCACCATGTCCACTTTGAAGCTGCTCTCATCTATTAATATTTATATCTTCTCCAGTCTGATTGTATGGAATGTTGGAGGCTTTTTTCTGATAAAAAAAGTCAGAGATCTGGTGGTGATGACCTTTAAGTATTATCAGCATTCATTTTCATTCTCATGCTGATGAGGTGTACTTTTATTTCTCAGCTTGTGCATATTGCTCAAGTCCTGCTGCACCTCAGAGACTGCCTTTGTTTGAGCCCTGATGATCTTTCTCCGTAAGCCGTTATGAAATTCTTGCATTAGGTGCTCCTGTGACTGAAATTCTCTCCTATGCACCCTAATATGGAGACTTAATGAGAAAAACAAACTTTTATTTATTGTTACTGAGATTTGGTGTCATTTATTCATCTTATTTGATGCTTCACTTTACATATACCATATTGTGATTGACTCATTCTGTGAAAGGCTGACATTCTAGTAATTTAATTCTTAGTTTTTCTGTTTATTTTGAAAGCAAATTTTCCCCATTATTAAGCAGTACAGTATAAAAACAGAGCTGAGATACAGATATTTTTCTCTGTGAGCATTTGTTTGTTTTGCTAAAGATACCAGGTTTCAGCAGTCATGAAATACAGATTTTTATTTCACCATTTTACTCTACAGAGCAGTTCTAGGAATTTGAGTACTGGGAAATAAAATGCTGATATTGACAGAAAGGGAAGAATCTGGACCCAAATTTTAAATTGGTAGCAGGACCTCTGACATTGTGAAATACACTGCTGTCTTCCTGGATGGGTTACAGGTGCTGAAGTACACTCAGATCCATGGAAAAAAATAAATAGCTGCACTTTCAAAGGACTGGCAAGAGGCCACTTTTTGCCATTGAATGTGGGATACAAAGTTCCCATTGATTTGGATAAGAGGCTCCTGCAACCAAAAGCAAAGTTTGGTATTGGAACATGGTTACCTAATAATTTCCATTGCCATTGTCTTTTATAATTTGGTCATTAGTACTGAGCAAGGGTGGTGCTTCAAATCCCCCTTGTACTGGGGTTTGTGCAGAGAAACAAAATGATCTTCACTGATGTGTCCAAAGTGTCTAACCCTCCCAATGGTCATGTGCATCCTCTTGGAAGGACACACGTCATCCTGTGACTCAAGGCAAAACTGCCACACTGCCCAAAACATTTAGAAATTAAGACCACTCTAAATTGCAAAATACAGGAAAGAGCTTTTCTGCTCACACACCTTTCCTGCACAATCTACCACTCTGAGTCATCCAGTGCTAGGTACCTAAAGTACAAATAAAGTTGCTAAAATTCTTTAAATCATATCTACAGAATAGAGCTATACCCATGAAAACAAGAACAGATGCCAGTGACGCAATCTCTTTTCTTCAGCACAAACGTGCTTCTTCAGACCAAAAGCTTCTTTAGATTCTGCCTATGAAGACTAGCTCAAGGGAGTGCAGATGCTGCTACCATTTGTCAGACCACATTTGGCTCTTGACTGCAGGCACTTAGGCCACTGCTAAAGCAGGGTGTGTGGAAAGGTCATTTGCACCCTGCTTACAGGCTTGGTTTGTTGTTTGTTTTGATGGGGTTTTTTAAACTAAGATTTCTTTGCTTGCAATTATGATTTAACAGAGGTCCTAGGGATCGCTTTAAAGAAGATGGGGGTTTGGAACTTAGTTGTGAATTATGCTCAACATATGCTAACATCTCATTTAAGCTGGCCATTTAGCCCCTACAGGATTATGGCAGGCAGAAAAGTATGTGCCCGTGCTCTGGTGTATCTTCTCTCCTGGCTAGATTTTCCCCTGATTTGGCACTCAGCATCAAGAGGGTGAATTTGGTCAGTGTTTAAAGAGTCACTGATGCATTTGAATAGCTCAGAGAGAGCTAATATGCAGCATGAAAACCAATGCTGGTAGATGGAATAATGTGAAAGATAAAGTGTAAGTTTGTGAGTAATTAGAATATTTTATTTGCATAAAGCAGCTACTAATGTACCCTTGGTTTCATATTCACTAACACCTCAATGCTCATCAAGAAAAAATGATCTCTATCTATATTAATAACACAGTGCTAGTTATTGTTAATTAGCATTTACTTTCAAGATTTCTTTTTGCAATAGGATAATTATTCAATTTTGCAAAACTGAATAGAAATAGAAGAAAGAATACTGTCTCAAAAAGCTGGCAATACTGACTTGATCTCACAGTAAACACATGTATTCCAGGATTATGTTAAACAGATAATTATTCACGGCCTGAAACGGCAAGCCTTATGAAGGTATCAATCATCTTATCTTTAAAGAGAAATCATAGCAATAAAACTCTAAAAAAGACAAGGCCTAAAGTAATGCTATGTCCTGAATACAAATAGGGATGAACTTGTGCAAGTAAGGGATGTCGAATGAATAATGTTCATGAGTTTAAATCTGCTCTAGTTTGATGTTACAAAGCTGCTCTCAGTAAAGCTTGTATTTCCCACTGACCACGCTTGGGTTATCAGCCAGACATGCATGAACATAATGAAATAATCAAATGATCTGCAGTATCTTCTGCAGGTACCTGAGTTGGGTTAGGTAGGAATCCGTATAACGCAGAAGATGCCAAATGATATATGAAGGATAAGCATGTTCTTACTGCCATAATCCTCCATAAAACAAGGTTTTTGAAACCTTTTGGAAGACAGTTAGAAAGAAGGCAGTATTAGCAGTGACCAGGAAACTGCCTGCCTGACAGCACTGTGCAGGGCTCTCGTCTGATCTCAATGTAGGGCCTTAGGCAGAACAAACTTTTCTGTTCTTAATGAGGCCAGAAATATATTGCATCTATTTGTTAAATTTTTTTCCACTTTTGAGCTATGACTTGTAGTAAAGACATCGAGACAATCACGCAACTCATTTCTTCTTTAGCCTTTCCAGTTAATTCCACCTTTAATTCTTGTTCTGATAATCTGAATTGAAGTTGCAACATCTCATACAGAAGCGACAAAAAAACAAAACAAAGCAAAACCAAACCAAACCAAACCAAACCAAACCAAACCAAAACAAAACAAAACAAAACAAAACAAAACAAAACAAAACAAAACAAAACAAAACAAAACAAAACAAAACAAAACAAAACAAAACAAAACAAAACAAAACAAAACAAAACAAAAACAAACAAACAAAAAAAAAAAAAAAAACCAACAACTTATAAACATCTGTTTCCTATGTTTCCTGTCTTTTTTTTTTTTTTTTTCTTTCCGTTGGAGCTCATGAAATCCAAACCGAAGCGTTTACAATCACATTAGAAAACAGCCCCCTCTTGTGACGGCAAAGCAATTTGTGTAACGTGCATACAGGAAGATTAAGTAATAGCAGGGAAACTCCGGCATAGGTGGGATGACGGCAAAACTACTAAGAGAAAAGATTCCATTATCTTAGTTCCAAAATTAGTCATTTTTCATAGATTTTTTCATAATTGTCTTGTGACATATATCAGTTTAAAATTTTTGAAGTTGTTCTCCTTAGAAAAAGTGGTAAATCACTTGCACTATTCAAACATCCCTTTTTTACTCCTTTTCATCACTATGGTTTTATTTTTCCATTTGCAGCACACTAATGCAGAGTTCTCTGCAGCATTTTCATTTGCTTTCACATCTGTACTAATTTTTTGCTTCGCCCTTCCATACTTAATGTTAACTTATAAACTTTCTGGGCAGGGATTTTTTTCACTGCGTGTTTAGGCATTGTTTGGACCCGATTTTGTTTTTCCACATCCTGTTTGCCAGCATGATTTTCATCCAGCTTCTACTATATAGACAACAGGATTTTAGGAGTTTGGGGTCACCAAAAGCAATGAATTAATCCACCTGAAAGCTAACCTTAGCTTTGAAAGAAAAAAGAGAAAAAAACCTTCAAAATATGAATATGAGAAACAAATGATGGGAGTTTTAGTCACAGTTCACTTCCTACTTGTTTGCTGTCAAGATGACTGTGCCCAGTGGCATGATTCCTTGCATGGAGACTTCTAAAAAGATCAAGCTTGTCTTGGATTTTTCTCCTGTTGTTGCTGAGCTACTCATTTCCATGAAAGGAATTAATTTACTCTGCTTTAGGGCCCAGCTTTTTACTTCTTTTTTTTTTCCTACTTTCATGCAAACTTTATTACTTTAGTGTGCCATATACATGTGCTACTTACATATTATAAGGAAAACCACCCATGAGAGACAGGTGGTCTCCCCAAAAGTTAGCAAGCATTCAAAATTTTAAGTAGTTAATGCTGATGACTAACAACATAAGCCTCACAGTACATTAGATGTTATGACTATTGTTTGCTCTGTAAGAAGGTCCAGCTGTGTTACTAAATTCTACAGGACAAGTTGACCTGCATCATAAATATACCCTTAATTGCCTTAGGCTCAGTAGTATTGAACTCTTCACAGAAACAAGATCTGTGGCTTGTAATCTGAAGTGAGCATAGGTTGCTCCTGTCATGTGTTTAAACACATGACTCGGCCATAAAATAAGCCACACCCTGCAAGACTGTTCCTTCACTGTTGGGACACATAACTATTCCCCTGCTTGAAGTAAATTCACTGTCACAGCACAGTGTGACTGTCCCATAGTTGAGTCAAGTGACTTCATGTTTCCTTTCGCTGAGTTCCACCTGCTGAGTCTCAGTTTGAACTTCGCCTGCTGCGAGCACTTCAAACCTCACTAGTCCTGGACTTCAGCTTCGTGTTGTACTCAATACTCAAACTCACATTATTTCATTTGGTTTCCAAAGCAAGTTATAAAGATTTCTCCTAGAACAGCTCAAAATTAAGATTAAATCTACAAGAGATCCCATGGACCTTATCTGTGGAAACAGAGGAGGTTTCCATCCACTCAGCCAAGAAAGGCCAAAAGGCTCTTGCTGCAGAACCGCTGGTTTGGATGTCTACACTGCTTCAGAGCTGTAAGCAGCCTCTGTCAATAGTTTTGTTTCTGCTCTGAGTGACTCACATATAATTTAAAAAAGGAATAATTTTGATGTCACAGGACTTCTCCTTTACACCAAAGGGCAGGATGGAGTACATCTGTAATTTAAGTCTAACTAAGAACATTGTGACCTGATGACAAAGCTAGCAAGAAGTAGTCCCATTGGCATGCCTTAGTTTGGCAACCCCAGAGGCTTAGGCTGATGGTGAGAGAATCACATGATCTCGTTCTTAAATAGGTCTTGATTCTAGCTACTTTTTGCTAACATTTTTGCTAATTTTGTGTTATTTTATAATACATTATTTTATGCTTAAAGGTAGTAGGAGTTGCAAACAAGTCGATCTTGGACTACAGGTAATCCTAGACCTAATGAAAGTTTCAGGCTACACAAAAGGGGCAATTAAGTCTTTATGGAGACAACGGAAGCAACTGTGCAAGGCAGTTACCTATGGAGCTGAGCTGGAATTAAACCATACACCCTGAGAGGTTTCCATATAACTAATGTAGAGACAGAGAACACAGGGTCAGCTTCTCAAAGATGATTATCAGCAGACAACGAGGAAACTACGCATGAGACTTGTCCTGAAGAGCCAGATTGACAAACCTGCAGAGTAAAATGAACTGTTTGAAAGAAAGACTTTGAAACCATGCAAAAAGAAGTTTCCAGTGCTTGCCTGTGTCTAGTTTGCTCTGGAAAACAAGGATGTGCTCATATTTTTGTAACTGTTTTGCATGGTGATTTCTGTAGTAGATTTCTCCCTCCAAGACAGTCAATATGAAATATGAAATAATTGCTGTGTAGCAATAAACCAGAGTGCTTCTATAATTAAGACATACTATAACTATTTTTTCACTCTCACAGGTATCTCAGATGAATTCATAACTCCCATGTTTAATTTTTATAAAAGTATTGGAGAGCTGAAGATGACACAGGAAGAATATGCACTGCTCACAGCCATAGTTATCCTGTCTCCAGGTAACTTCTCATGCAGAATTAAATATTAGTGGTTATAAAAAGAAAGGATGAGGAGTATGATGTGACATTTCAAAAACTTACACTCTACATGGAGTAAGTGAATGTGCATGCTCATTCTGTTTATTCAGTTGTTAACTGAAAACAGACACATAAATAAATACAAACTCCAAATGTCCTGCTACACCATTTGGCTTTGAATACAAGGAAGAAACTGCTTAAATAAACTGCTTTTAAAATTGATGAGTATCTCTTCACTGCTTAGCAAAACAGGCTTCTTCCTTCAGAAAACCCCTGATGTGACTACATGAACATCACCACTGACCATTATGGAATGCCACATATTTTAAAGGGAAATTGGGAAACCATATAACTTAGAATAGAGTATGGCAATGAATGTCTTCAGACTTTATTGAGAGGTTTCCAAATCAGGTTTCATGAAAGATGAGAAGGTGAAGTATTTCCATCACTCTTTGAGTCAGTGTGTCTCAGGAAAATTTTTTTACACCAAAAATCCCATCTCTTTTCCTCTTTCCTCCCAATCCAAGCATCCAAACACGTTACCATATGAACAAAATAAAAAGACAAGTATTTTCTAACAAAGAAATTTAATCTGAGGATGAAGATGTTTGAATTTCACCCTGGTGATCTGCTTGTATATTCTACTGGCTAAATTCCCCAGGAGTACTACACCTTCAAGAACTTAGGGTGTTGCTCAGTTTTCGCACTGAGTTACAAGATGTACTCTGGTGCAGAACCACATGGAGAGATGATGATAGAACTCCAGTGAAACTCTCCATTGTAAAGTTAAAACACTTCAGTTTTTGAGAAAGTTAAAAGTTTTCTCTAGCTAGAAGTGGGAAGCTTACATGAAAATCCTAAAGCAAAAATACAGCATTAAACATTTTAATTTCATATTAATTTGAAAATAAATATTCTTTGAAGGTATGAACATCAGCAGTCAGTGTAAATATGTGAATATTTTTATATTAAATTATCAGTGTAAATAATTGCAATGTATTAGAACATACATTTGCTAATCACTTCTTTTCTTTAAAACCACAATCAGACCGACAATACATAAAGGACAGAGATTCTGTGGAAAGGCTTCAAGAGCCGCTGCTGGATATTCTACAAAAAGTCTGCAAACTTCACCACCCAGATAACCCTCAACACTTTGCATGTCTCCTGGGTCGTCTCACAGAATTACGGACATTTAACCATCACCATGCAGAGATGCTGATGTCATGGAGAGTGAATGATCACAAATTCACACCTCTTCTCTGTGAGATCTGGGATGTGCAGTGATGGATAATTTTTTTGTTTGTTTGTGTGTTTTCGGAGAAATATCTTTTTAAAGGACCACATAGCATTTATTTTAATAGAAAAGTAGCCCACAATGCATTAAATTTTCTCTACTTTTACTTTACATTTTTATAGAAATATGCCATGGATTCATAAAAGTCATTTTGTTCACTATGTACAGAATATTTTATAGCTATCAGATCATGACATGCGAGTATAACTTTTCCTGTATTTATACCCTCTGATCAGAAAGAGCTCACCAGCTCTTCAGAGAAGCCCAATTAATTCCTGCTGCAATTAAGCTAAGTTGCAGTTACTGTTCCTCTGTAAAGAAATGGGGAAATGCAAGTTTCCGTACATAATTTTTCATTGCAGGGTGGGTTTTTTGTTGTTGTTGTTGTTGTTGTTGTTTTTTGGGTTTTGGTGGGGTTTTTTTGTTTGGTTGGTTTTTTGGGGTTGTTTTTTTTTTGTTTGGTTTTTTTTTTTTGGTTGGTTGGTTTGTTTTTGTTTTTTGGTTGTTTTTTGTTTGGTTGGTTGTTTGTTTGTTTGTTTTCTCTGTCAAAGAATATAGTCCAGATAGTTACAGTAATAAAGCAGCCGAAATGGTTAATGTCATAGTCATTTGCTGTTCAAATCTGAAATGTGTTCATGTAAGGTGCGCAGGTTGTTATTTCTTCACAACACGAAAAATTGTCATGGAGAAAAACTACATACACACAAAACCTCTTTTCGTGATATAACATGTAACTTCAATTGCATTGTTATTTCGAAGTAAAAATTACAGAGTATCTTTACTTTGTGAAAGCGTGTCACAGGTTATTTTGCTTTATTACTTT
>VXBR01008363.1:0-23374 GCA_013400215.1 Cisticola juncidis | reverse complement strand
CGATCTCGGCGCTCGGGGGGTCCCGCCTGTCCGCAGGCGCGGAGGGTCCCGCGGGTTCGAGAGCCCGGTGTCGGGCAGAGCTGGTCACCCGTGCGGCGGCAGCAGTGTCATCCCGAGTCTCTGTCACGGATGTCGAAAGGGAAGTGCCTCGAAACTTACCCTGGGGAAGGGAGAGGGGAGACTTTTTGCGTAGCAGCTTTCAAAGCAGTCTCTCCTGTGCCCTACGCAGGCGTTTGAAGATGCAGTGCTGTTTCTGTAGGAAATTTGCCCCAGTGCTCTTGGCTAAAACACTCATTCATATGGCTTAATAGGTAAAAAAACATCTGGCTCCTTTCTTTGCCCAAAAGCTGGCCGTGTTCCAGGGATGCTGTGTGTCATCTTTGGCTTAGTATCAGATCAAGACATGGGGGAAAGTACATGTATTCCTTTAGTAGCTATAGGGCCTAGCTGGACTATGCATTTGAAATTGTATGGAGTGGGTCTTTCAGAATATGACACGAATTTATATTTAAGTCATAAACTCTTGACTGTGCCAGCAGCCTGCTAAATGGGCATCGAAAAATGCTCCCGTCCATGTTGCTTTGCTGGAAGAAGTGCGGTGTAGAACTGGGAGGGACTTGCCCGTGTATGTGAGGAAGCAGCTGGGGGAGGGTGTCTGGTGTTAACCAGCCTCTGCCCGAACTGGATGCTCCTGTGGGAAAGCAGCCGTCTGCATGTCTCCTGTGGAGATGGCAGCTGATGAGACTAAGGGCTCCTCCCTGATTTCCAGTGGGTTTGTCTGCCCTGACAGGTGTACCCAGGGCCTTTGTTGCCATTTGGTAGGGGAGAACAGCTCACTGCCCCTGCTGATGTGCACTTCACAGAGACGTGTGGAAAGGAGTCTCTGAGGACAACAGTCAGCGTGCCTTAATGTAAGGAGATGGTCGTCGCCTTAAAGCCCATCACCTCGGACTGACTAGGCTGGTTCTTTCTCTTTTGTGCCTCTGAGGCCTTCCCAGGGAAGCAGAGCTCCTGCTGACTCAGTAATGCAACAAAAAGGTTCTGTAATTGCTGTGATGATGGAGGGAGTAGTGCTCTGTTCAGTGGATGTCTCTTGTGCCTACCCCTTTTCTTCTGCATGTTAGTAGATATGTCTGTAAAAAAATCTTGACTATCCTGTAGTAGGTTTCAACAGATACTGACATGACAGCTTCTTTCATTTCAGTGTGTTTTATAAACATGGGTTTCAGTAGGTACTGTCAAGACTAATCCAGTTGCTTTGGGTTAGACTGTTGTGACTGCCTTTGGATGTTGATGGAATAGAAGATGATGTTAATATCCTAAATATAGGATGAAGGTGCAGAATTGTTTCTGCCCAAGTTTTTTCTTAATGAACCTGTTAACAGAAGCCTGTGGATCCCTTTAGGTTCCATTTAAGCTATGCCAAGGGCTGCTTCATCAATGTTTTAACTGTCTGTAGGGTTGTGGATTTTGTTTGTTTGTTTATATGTAAACTGTTCAGTCAAGTAAAATGGAATTTGGACTGGGTTCATCTTCTGTGTCACAAGAAGTTGTAATTAGTGTAGCATGTCTTGCTAATTGGGCCCCAGTGAGTGATCTATAAATACTGATACAACTGATCCTAAGCAGGCTATCTCATGTAGCATCTAAGAGTGTGTGCTAACACCCTGAAGTATTTGTGTGAAGTGCTTTAGTATTTGCTGACTCTGATGTTTCTCAATGTCTAGGGGCAAAGTGATGGGCATCTGTGTGGAGAGCAGAGGCAAACTATGGTCCCACAAGTCTGTGTGGGTCATGTCCAGGGTGTGTCTGCACCCCCTTTCCTGAGGAATGCCTGTCCCTATGCCATGTGTGAACAAATAGGGGTGTTTTTCTCATCTCTCTTACCTGGTGTTGATCCATAGCTCTAGTCCTTCCCTGGAGGTTTGGCACTCAACCAGCTGATGGCAATTCTTGCCTCTCCTCGGATATCATTTGGAGCTGACCACCTGTCTCCTAGTAAACCAGTGTCTCTGTGTTGATACAGATGTATCTGTCACCTAGCCACACCTTACATCTTACAACTCCTCTCCTTCCATCCCACAGAGCCATTGGCAGCAGAAGTACCAGCAGAAATTCAGGTGTTTCCTGAAAATGGGGTTAGTCTTGGGCGACCTCTATGCTTACTGAGCTTGGAACTGAACCGACTGCCCCCTGATAGGGAAATACTCACAAGTTTCTGGTGTTTTCCTTGTTTTAAGGGGTGAAGCAGGGAGGGGAAAATGGGGAAGAAAAGAAACAACACCAGGAGGAGGAAGGAAAAGAATTATTAAAATAATTGTTTCTACTGTGATGGGCTTATTCAGTCTTTTGTCCCAAGGGACCTTGAGGGTATCAGGGTCTGCCTGGAAATGATAATGGCATGGCCTGAAGCTATGCAGGGACCATGATTACGGTGTGCTTTTTTTCCTTTCTTTCACAAACTTCAGTGTGTGAACACGAAATGCCTGTTGAATGAAAGTTGATGAAACTGGTATGTGTAGAAATCGATGCAGTCCTATCCAGGGACTGCCAAAATTCAGTATCAGATACTTACTTCTTTCATTATGTGCAGCTTTTTGATGCAGGGAACCCAACTGGTTTTAGAAGTCAGATTTGGTTATGACTCTGCTTAATACTGCAGTCTTCACTTCGCCACAGCACCTCCTGCACATTTGCAGGCTGACTACTTGAAGGTGGCAGATCTGGGTCTTCTCCTCCTGTGCCTCTCACAGTAAGTGAGATAAATTAAATTAATCTGTATTCCCTGCAATCTCTGAGCTGAACCGTTTGGCATCTGGAAATGGGTAATGGTACTGCTTTACTTTTTCAACTCAGAATTCGTGCACTGTAGCTCTCATCATCAGAGGGGGGTTTTGTTAAGTGTTTTTCCAATGCACTGATAATAAGTGAAGACTTTTGACTTTCTAGAGAGATCTGACATATGGACTTACAAAATAATTTGTTTTACAAGAGCAAGCCCTTGAAGTTCAAGTGCCACAATTTTCCTCAATCCCCTCTTTTTTTTTTTTTTTTTTTTTTGTTTTGTTTTGTTTTGGGTAAGACTAGTTTTTGTTAGGCATGCCACAAAACTGCAGATGCTGAGCATTCCTGTGATAGCTGCAGTGTGAATATTTTGCTTTGTTCATGTTTTGAGTGCTCCCTGTGAATTAGGCTGTCTTTTGTTTTCCCTTGGCAGTTAATATGCTAGAGCTCTTGTTAGCCTATATGGAACTCCTTATTTTAATGAGACCAACTTCTCTACTGGCTGTTCTGCTGTTGTTTTATTTATTTTTTAATCAATAAAGCCTCTTATTGAGCTTCTCTTAGGACAATAGCTTTCTTATGCCAAAGGAAAATGTATTCTCCTGGACAAAGCTGTGGGAAGCATAGCATGCTCATTAGTAATGCTTGGTATATACCCTTCCCTTCCCTTGTCCTTTCATAGAAGGAAAAATGACATCAAGGAGAGGATGTCTTTTTATTCTCTCTCTTTTATTCCTTCCCTAGAAATAAAAGGAAGGGGAAAGATACAAGGTCTGAGGAGTGCTAGCAGTCCTGGTACAAGGAAGTGTCTTCACCTGAAACCAAACTGGTTGCTCATTTGCCAGTCGTAGAGGTAAGTTGTTTGAAATGCCTGATACATGTGGTCCCACGAACTCTGTGAAGTTTAAGGCAGTGGGAAGGAACAAGGGGGAGAAACAACATGCTGTTTTCTATGTAGGATGAAAGGATCAGGATTTTTACAAGAACTGTGTTTTCTGTGACGGACTATTCCTCCTTTTGTCATAGGAAGGCCAGGTTGTGCATGGAGAAGAAGATGCCATCTACATATAAAGCCTAAATATCTGGGACAGGAGAGGAGAATTACTTATTTTTAAATGAAAATAGATGAGTTTAAAATGTCTGATAATGTCTGCAATCTGATTTTCAGTTTAATCAGTAAAATGAAATTTTATTGCAGCTATTAAGTAACAGAGCAAGTAAATTGTTTTTAACAAGCTTCAAGACATAGATGGGAACTTTTTGACATTTTAAAATACCACTGAAAATTATTATGGAGAAATACCTTCTGTACACATGCATGCAGCTAACGCAGCAATGCTGCACCTCTTTAGACCTGGAGCCTCCAGGGGAAGACTTACTAATCCTTAGCCCAGTGTAGAGCTTGTGCTGGATTTTCCCATGGTCAAAAACATTGCTGGAAAATACAGTATTGGCTTCAGGAGAGAAAGTCTTGACTGGATTGTCTCCAAAGTTTCCTTAAGGTTCATTTTGCCAGGGGTTTGTACTGATTAACTATATTGCTGCAGTAGTTTACAGCATTCTGCTGATACCTTAGTGCATGCATGCTGCCTGCAAAGTCACAATCCCAACAGAGATTTATAAAACATTGATTTCTCTCCTGTCTATGCTAAAACTTGATGATCTTTGAGGTCACTTCCAACCCACACCATTCTGTCATTCTATAAGAGAAAATCTTATTTGTCAAAATTATTTCTTTGCTTTAAAGTTTTCATGGTCTTCCAAGTATTTCCCTAAATTGAAGATGCATAAATCTGTCTGCACACATGTACAAGATACACTTGTGATAACTTGGAAGGAAAAAATCAGTGTCAACAGTGTTAAATCCAAGAATGGTTTGAAGTATATATATCACTCTTTGGCAAAATATGTCATACACCTCCTAAAAATCTTGCCAACTTTAGAGCATTGTTTATGCATACAAAGTTAGTTGCTGCTTTTGCTGTAATAACTGCACTTTCATCTAAGGGCAGAGATCTGAAACTGACTGAATACTCAATCAAAACCTTAACTACTAAGATATTTCCCTCTTTCCCCTTCCCTTCCTGTTCAACTAATTCTTATTTTTCCAAAAGAGCACTGATGGTTTTTTCTTAGGATTTTCATGAAAGCAGGAGAGACTGTATTAAAAATCTCTTCTTTTTCCCCAGGAGGAGAAACTAATGTAAAGCAGGTGACCATGCAGAATGCAATTCAGGTAAATGCCTTTTGAAGTGTTTAAATCCTGTATACATCTAATACTTTTTTGTTTTAAATACAAAAGTCTGCCCTGAAGCAGATGAAATACTAGATTCCCCAGTTACCTCTGATTTTAAAAAAAAAGGTAATTTTCCCCTTTTACAATGAGCAATGTGACAAGAATAACCCACTGTTATTATCAGACAGGTGACCCATTCACTTCTTAGTGCTGTTAGCTAAGAAGGTTTTGAAGTCAAAGCCTGAGATTATTGAAAAAATTCTATAATGATTAAGAAGTATCTTTTTAATAACTTTATTTTCTAGTTAATCACTTAAGTATAAATAATAAATGCATTTAACATACACTGAGAACCGAAGGAAAATAGTTAAGAATACCAGAAGGACTCTGTCTTTGTAAATTTTTCTTCACAAACTTAAAGTCTGGTCCTTTTCTTGAAATGTAAGTTACCTCTTATTTAGAAAATATGCAGTCCTGAAGAGAAATGCTAAGTATTTGTTTTCAACAAATGTGTTATGTCCTTGCATGGGAACATTTCCTCTTTTAATGTTGTAATTTTTAATGATTTAAGCACAAAAGGCCTCTGAAATGTTTGATCAAGAAATCAGTAGTCTATAGTAAATTATATGATAATTTTCAGATTTCATGACTTAAAATGTGCTGAGTTAAAAAAACCTGAAACATTTAATGCATGTTTGCTTTATTCTATATTCAGGAAAGTATGTGATTTTAAATTCAAAGGAGTCAAGAGAATGAATGCAGTGGTATATTGATGCAGGAGTTACTAACAAGAGCAGAACCATTTGATTGCTGTGTTGGTTTGCTGTATCTGTTGAAAGGGAAGTGAACACTTACTCTTTGAATAATAGTTCTTCACTCTAATTCAGAACCACAACTTTTTTGCCATCTGACTGCAAATATTAGAGCTTCCTGTCTTCAGCTTACTGAAATCTTGTGCAGGTGTGGTTTGGAGACGAGCTTCCCTTGAGCCCCCGAAGTCCTCTGACTCCGAGGCACGGGCCGGGTTTGGCAGACGTGTGCCTGTATGACCAGTGGATATCTGTGCGGCATGAGGCCACCTTGGTGCCTATGCAAGAAGATCTCTCAATATGGCTGTCTGGCTTGCTGGGTGAGCTTAAAAACAAATCACTCTCTAATGAATTTCAAAGCACTTCCAATATTCTTGTCAGCGCTGACGTGTAATAGCTATAGTACTATTCAGATCTGGTGTATTTGAGTTTGAATGGCTGGGAGAATTGCATTAAAATTCATGCTTTGATTTCAGTTTTATTAGCTGCCACTTCTTAAGAGTTGCACAATTAATAATTCTAATTTATATTTCTGAATCTTGTTAGTCTAATTAAAATCTAATTAAACTAATATTTTATTTTACTCACATATTTCTTCTATTTTTCAGTCTTTCACTGGAATGCTGTTGTAGTTGCCTCTTGTCTTCATATGAAACTTCTTTACCTTCTGTGGAGTAACACTAATATTGACCTTTTTTTTTTCTTAAAGGAATAGAAGTCAAATCAGAACAATTGCTAGAAGAACTTGATAATGGGGTACTGCTTTGCCAATTGATTGGTGTTCTTCAGAACACAGTTAAAAAATGTAGTAGCACAAATAACTTAAGGGTGAGTTGTATAATGATTTCTAAAATACATATATAAAAAGTCCTAAATCTTAACTAGTAGTTACAGGGAAAGCAGATGAGTGAGGCTTTCCAAAGAAGTGTTTTGTATGCTTTGTATCCAGAGACTGATTAACAGCCAAGTGGCTTTATAGAGGGATACCCAACAAATGGATATAGATGGATACCCACCAAACAAATTACTGCTTTTGTTAATCACACCCTAAGGTCCTAGGTTTTTAGTTTGGTTTCAGTAGAAATCTTGCCAGAGGAACATCTAGTCCAAGCCTGGAGTTTGCTCCCCTGACATCAGTGTGGGTTGTGGCACTTGGTAGTATGATTCATGCCAGACAGTGGTTGCTGAACTCATGTGAGATGGTCAGCCATAAAAGTATCCAAACCTGTGTTTTGGACTTCAGTGTTTTCACCGAGAAGAAATTCTTAGTTGAAATGTGAATCTCAAACAAGTCTTTGTTACTTTGGAGTACAAAGGCTGCAGAACTAAGGACTGTTCACTCGTTGACTATTCACAATAATAAGGTAGAATGCCTTCTGTTTTAGTGTAGCTTTTTCATAGGATATATAGTGAGGTGAACACAAAATAGTTACAACTGTTTCTGTACTCTGAATTTAGGGTGTGTTTTGCTTTGCAAATATGCTTTGAAATCTGTTGGCAATGTTAATGCGCACAATGTACTTCTTGTTTTCTCCCCTTGCTAGAATTTTCCTATGAGGAAAGTTCCATGTAAGAAGGATGCTCCATCAGGATCTTTCTTTGCCAGAGATAATACAGCCAACTTTCTTAACTGGTGTAGAGCCATTGGAGTTGATGAGACATATCTCTTTGAATCTGAAGGCTTAGGTAACACATTCTTTTTGTAAGATTTGCTTTGATCTCAGTGTGAATAACTACCTCGTCAGGGAGATGCTTTATTATAGACTTAGGAACTTTTCCTTTTGATTCTGCGTGTCTCGTGCAAGCTTTTATTTATTTTCAGGCAGTGTGAAAGTAAAAGCCTTGAAAAATCAGTTCAATGACTAATATAACTTGCACAATGCTTTTCCAAACTTCTAAAAGTTACTGTGTGGGGTGAAGTGGGGACTGAGAGCTGTACAACAAAATATCATGTTTTTCTTTGGTAAAAAGAACACCTGAGAAACAGAGGGGGAAATGGTGGTTTCACTTTCTGTGTGTGGGAAGACTTCAGGGCCATGGAGTCAACTCACAATAAGATCTTTTATTTGGTATTAAAGTTCATTCTTGTTGTAAAAATCCCTCAGAATAATACATTCATGGTAGTTAAATTTGGTTATTCAAGTTAAATTTGGTTATTTGGTTATTCAGACAACATCAGGGTGTTGTCTGAAATGGCAAGAGTGTTCATAATTACCATTTACTTCAGGACACTTAACATGACTCTAAACCATTCGTATTTTCCCATTTCATAAGATAGTTATAAAATAAATATTACAAACTATGAGTATGCCTGCCCCAGTGCACAACTGGTGCTGTATAGCATCTTTTAATCTAATACAATGGAATAAAATTTTTTTGACTGCTAGTTAAGAGGATTGTAATTCCATCACCTAATAAATAAGAAAATTTCTACCCTAAGCTTTTCTACCAGCTATTATGCCAGTAAAAATTGATTAATACAAAACTTTCTACGGCAAGCCAAATTCTGGTTTTTGTTATGTGGCTTTTTTTTTTATAAGCAAAATATCTACCTGTCAACAGACTAGCAAAAAATTAGAAGTATCTTTGTTTTCAGAAATCATATGAATTTGTCATAGTATTTACTGGATTTTGAAATCTTTGTGCCATTAAATGCTATTTACCTGCCAGCTGGACTGCCCATGCATCTCTACTGCATAAGTCATCTTTTAAAACAGTTGAGAAAACTCCATCATTTGCATCTGCCTCATTTTGATTCACTAGTGAGTGTATATTTTTTCAGTGCCAGGAAATACAGAAGTAGAACTGAGTTATGAGAATATTTTGGATTTTTTTAATTCCTTGTATGAATTGTATTGCTTAAACATATTAGTTCCTGTAAGTGGACAGATAACTAGAACCTGTTTAGCTTCCCTGAGATCAGCAGACATGATTTCCTAGTGCTGTGGCTTTCACTCATAGCCAAGAAGTGTTTTGAAGTCTGTAACTCTTGACACAAGCTTGCTTTGTGTCATAATGATCTGCGAGCATTTTGGCGGTTGAAATGAGCAGACTTGCAGCCTCCTAGAGGAAACATTCTTTCCACTGATGTTTTCCATCAGACTTTCAAGCCATTCTTCAGGAATGAAATAGCGGAAGGATAAGTTGACAATTGTCTTTTTCCCATCAGGTACATATAGCAGCACCTCCTGAAAATTGTAGATCACTGAGAAGGAAATAAATCACGAGGCTCCTGAGACATCAGAAAGGAAGAGTAGGCATGGTGGGGTGCCCTTTGACATCAAGCCAAAACAAATGTCTTGATCTTTTCTAGGAGCATATTTGGATTTTTCCCTCTTGGATTTAAGCGAATTAAAAGACACACACATATATGCACACACATATTTATGCACTAAAAAAGAGATTAATTGGCTGCTAAAAGTACCTTTTAGATTATGGCTTTGTCAACTTTCTGTTCTTCATAATCAGATCTTTTAAAAAGCAGACTTAGAAACTGGAGTAGATGATGTAAACAAGAAAATCTGACTTCATACTTGGATTATACTTTAGGAAACACATTTAAAGCAAAGGCATTTTAAATATCATATTGAACATCAGAAAGATTTGGATTTCATCTGTAAATACAGAGCTGGAACTTTTGAAGTAATGATAAGAAAAAAGATCTTTTGCTTACTTAACTGGTGACAGTCACCCAGACTATTCTTTCCCAGCCAAGGTTTAAAACCACTCAGGCTGACTGGCTGTGTAGCCATCCACATGTCAGCTTGGGCCCTTGCAGTGTATCCTCCTATGGATGGTAACCTCCAGAGTGCATGTGCCTAGCTGTAGGCATGAGCATGAACAGATGGGTGTATTGTTGTGGTGTGGATTTTCTGCTTTAAGTTTTCAAGCTAGCTTTCCATTTCATTTGTGTGTTATGATTTAAATTATATATACTGATAAGTGTAGTCCTCTGTATCCCCACCTCTATTTCTAGAATTTTCCTTGCCAGTCTTCTTTAACTCGATATATCATTTGCTGTTTCATACCATTACACTGCTTTTGCTATTCCCATTGGATTGTGTTCTGTATTCCCTGCGCTAGACTCCTCCCTGAGTGTATCCTCATTTGTTGCTTGCATTGTGCCACCCCCTCTATAAAACCCACGGCGGGACATGTGCTCCCCATCTTTGGGGTCCAGCTTTAGTTGTTATGCTTCAGTTGTACTGTTAGTAAATCTCCTAAGTTTACCCCAAGACCCGTCTCGCCTCTGCTACATCTCTGCGCCCCAAAAGCGACTGCTGAGGAACCGAAGTCCCTGAGCGGGGAGGAAGAGCCTCCCCGGGGGGAAGTGTCACATCCCAGTGCTGGCGTGTGCATCCTGGGAAAAGCACACCTCCACAATGTATTTCCCTATTTGTAGCTGTCAAGTGCTTTTCATCTTTAAGACTATGATATTGCATTTGGGGGTAGGGAATGGGAAGCACTCACGTCTTTGTTTCCTGTTCTCATCAAGAAGGAAAATCATAAAACATATTTATTTCTCTTAGGAGGAAGAGAAGAGTGGTTCAGGAGTGCCAGGATGGGCTTAAAGACTTTACAGAATAGAAAATTAGAGTTGTAAAACATGTGGTGTTTTATCAATGATAATGTACCTTGCCTCTTGGTAGGATGGTGGTGCCTCTTGGTAGGATGGTGGGAAATTTATAGTCATGGATACCTCATCTTCCCTGCTCTTGGCTCTACCTAATTGTATAGGCCTTCTGCAATAAATATGAACTATAACTCCTCTTTATTCTCTTCCTTTTTAGTGTTGCACAAGGATCCAAGACAAGTGTATCTTTGTCTGCTGGAAATCGGGCGCATTGTTTCTGGGTACGTGATCCACACATGCTCCTTACAAGAAACTGAAGGATGCATCCTACTAAGTAAAAGCTAAGACAAAGTTAGAATGTTATTTGCAGCTGTTAAGTGCAATGCAGTGGGTATTAATTCTGTGCAAAATGTAATGAGTAGCTGTTCTACGACCATCATACAATATGAATATTTTTTCAAATATTTATCAGACTCTTCCCATAGAGAAGTGCTGTTCCATGCTTGTTTCTACAGCAGTGTGTTTAAGTTATATATTCAGCTTGTGTGTACCTCTTGAAGGAACTCATTGACCATTAAATACAATTTTAAGGGTTTAAATTTTTCAGGTTTTTTGGAAGGTATCTCTTTATCATCTAAATGTAAACTTAATTTATTTCTAGTGCAGAGCTGGAAGCTTTAAGATAGTCTATCTAAATTGGATGTGACCTCAACTATGTAGTTTTGGCAGTATTTTTATTGCATCCTCTGGTAACACCAAGGCTACCTTAGAAAGGGCTTCTGCAAGAAACTGAGATGCTCCTTCTCTTTGGGTTGTCAAGGCAGTTACTCCTCTGACTGATTCAGATATCCCTGTCTGTCAAGTCTCTTATAATTCTGCAAGTTTGTTATCATCAGTTTCTTTTTGTGTGCTTCACTAAATTAGTAATTAAATACTCGGCTTTGTTATTTGAGGTATGGAGTTGAACCTCCTGTACTTGTAAAACTGGAGAAGGAAATTGAACTAGAAGAAACCCTGCTGATGACCTCTGGGCCACCCTCACCTCTTAGCACACCAAAGTCATGTTGTCATCATGGGGAGCTACATGAGGCAGTAAGTGCTACTTGCTTAGTGTGATATGGGCTTTAAATTAAACTCTTAGTTTCATACTTGCATGATTTGTCTCAGTAAGGGCAGGTTGGTTTTCATATAATACATCTAGCTCTGTGTGAGCCTCCTCAAACAGAAAACACAAGGGTATGCACATCTTTTTATTTTTTTCTTAATGTAAATAAAATGCTGTTCTTTATTTTGAAGAGCATATAAAACCTGTGTTGATTTCCTTTCCCCTCTTCCTTTTCCTTGCTTCTTTGAGTATAAGAAATACTCTCATAAGAAATTTTTCTGATGTGTCAGTCAGTATTCTATGACTGCAATGAATGTTCCTCTTCAATTCCTCCTCCTTTCATAAAACTTCATCAGATGTTAAAGTAGGTGTCTTGGTTTGGAAATAAAGATACCTGTCAGGGAAAACTGGAGTTTCCCTTGGAATGGAGAATGTAAAAAACCCTCCCTCCAAATTATTATAATTTTGCAATTAAGAGCTTTCAGGCAAATATATGGGACTATGGGCAACAGTTTTTTACTAGGAATATTAAAAATGCAAATGCAGTAATAAATAAATAAATAAATAAATAAAAATTTAAAAAAAAAACCAAGCAAGCAAACACACAAAAGTCCTAGAAAACCCTGACGGAGTTAGGAATACAACCTGACAGGGTTGGCCTGGGTGTTGGAAGCAGTACAAATAAATCCTCCTGGAGTGACAGATGTGGTTCTGTTGGAGTAGAGATGATGACAGATGTGGTTCTGTTGGAGTAGAGATGATCTTGTAGTGGCGGTGGGATGAGTCCGGTCTTCCTCTGAGACTCCAGTGGAGAACAGGCTGCTTGGTGTTCTTACATCTCAGTTTTCATCTTGGTAGGAACGGTTGACTCCTCCCCACTGGGTAAAGCATCTCACAATGGGATGGTGTAATGTATCATGTCATTGGTGAGCCTTAATGGCCCATTAACAGAAGATATCCCCCGAGGGTGGACAGTGGTGGAAGAGATAAGAAACACTGCCCCACCTAGTTTTAACAGATGGTCTGTTGTCAGAAGGCATCCTCCCTCCCCTCCCTGGAATTACAAGAGATAAAGAGAGGGGTTAAAAAAACAAACCAAAACACCCCCCCAAAATACCCCCATCTCCCAACTGCTTTCTACAGATGAAATAGAATATACTATTTTTTTGGTTACATAACCCAGGACAGTAGGCTTTGATGAAAGTCTTTTGAAAGAAAATTTTAAATCAAACCTCTGTAGCTGTACCAGTTGGAAATGAATATGTATGCAGAAAAGGAAATTATTTGTACAGTTTATTAACTGGTCCAGAGGAAATGATGAAGAATTTCCCTATTCTGTTTAAAAACTGATTTGTTTTAAAGGTCCTCTGTGTTGTAATGTAAAAATTCTGTTTCCTTGGGAATGTCAGCCACCAGATCCTTACTTTCTCTGAAAACTTACTATTTCTCTCCTTCTTGGCAATAATCTCACCCTTACAATTTGTTGCATTTCTAAGTAGCTATTTGAGGTAGATCTTCTCTGAGCCAGCACTTATTTGGGGACTCTCTTTCCCCTTTTTTCAGTGGTTTCCTTCTTGGATCTTCCTTCTTAATAGAAGATTACCTCCACAGATGGTTAAACTCATGCTTCTGTCAAAATACTAACAAATGCTTTCCATTTAATAACTAGGTAAAACATATAGCAGAAGATCCTCCCTGCAGTTGTTCCCATCGATTTTCAATTGAATACTTATCAGAGGGACGTTATAGGCTGGGAGATAAAATACTCTTCATACGAGTAAGTAGTTTTTTAGAACTACAATTCATATTTATTTTGGGGAAAGGAATACTTTTAAGTGAAATCTCTAATTTTTATAGAGTTGTTTTAGAATTCAAGAATTATTTAGATTGGGGCAACCTGTCATGCAATCCCATATTCTAAATAGGTGTAATTGCTCCATTCTTTAGTTCCTTGATCCACAAATATTGATTTTACAGCCGCACTAAACTAAGGCAATGTTTCTATGTGATGTCTAAAATTTCAGTAATGACTTGCAACATGAATAAGGATAATATCATAGAATATCCTGAGAACATTGTTTCTTCAAAACCCGATACTTAGGGTTTATAATTTGTGGGGTAGTTGAGAGCTCTTGTCAGCTGTCGTAAAAGTTTATGTTACAAGGACATCCATAATTTAAATGAAATCCATGCCCAGAATTCTATATACTAAAAAAAAATCTTACAGAATGGTTAAAATGTCTTCTGTAAGGATGTCTCCATTATTTCCTGCACAGAATTACTATCTATGCAGGAGAAGCTATCTAATAAAATAATTGGGAAGCATAAACCTTGTTTATCATGTAATTTCTCTGTTTTAAAATGTTTCTCTGTAAGAAAAGAAGTGCTATTTTTAGTCAATTTCAATGGGTGGTAATGTAAGATGAAGAAAAAGAAAGTGAAAGTTTCTCTTCATCTTCTGCTCCCACCCCCTCCTCTCCATTCTTAGATGCTACATGGCAAGCATGTGATGGTACGTGTTGGTGGAGGCTGGGACACTCTTCAAGGTTTTCTGCTCAAATATGATCCATGCCGAGTGCTTCAGTTTGCAACTCTCGAACAAAAAATCCTGGCATTTCAGAAAGCAGTGACCAATGACACTGTCCCCAGCTTGTCAGCTAGAAATCAGGAACCTCCTCTTATGAATCCAATGTCAGCTGTTGATATGTTTCAAAAGCAGCCATCAAAACCTCCTGCTCCTGTTTTAGGTCTTGGGGCCAGTGCCAAGAAGGCTTTATCTAAATGTTCTCAGTCCCCTGCCCTGGCATCACCAAGAGTGCCAGTGACCCCATCTTCCACTATCAAGTCATCAACAGTCAAGTCCAAATTACAAGGGTCCTCAGCAACAGGTGTGCAGTCTCCTTTCAAACCATTAGCTGGCACCTCAAAGAAAGTGGAGTCTCCTGCGTGCAACTCACCAGCTTCTGCTCCTTCACAGCCTGTAAGCAAAAGTTCTTCCCGTGCAGGAACAAGAACAGCTCTCTCTCCCTCTGAAACGTTGCGCAAACATATTCGATCCCCCGATGCTACCAAGGTGAAATTTGCCCTGCCTCGGGGCTCCCCAGCATCAGCACTCCATCCTGTCCTCTCGCCCTCTATAAAACAAGTATCTCTCTTGTCTGGGACAGCTGGAACAACAACTTCAAAACAGAAGTGTGTTCCTGCTAAATGCAGACCTGTATCTGCCACTAAAACCAAAGCAAATTCAGCCACTCCCAGGCCTGCTCGGCTGCAAGTTACAAATCTGCACACTATTCCCAAATTTGCACATTCTCAGCAACTCCTTACAAAACCTGCTGAAAATGATATTCAGATTTCAGATGCTGGGTCTCAGCATCCTCAGAAAGCCCCACAAACAAATTCTCACCTAGCAAGGAACTTGAAAACTGCTTCCAAGCTAAAACTTTCCTCTTCTGCACCTTCCCTTGCAGTTAGCAAAGCATCTAAATCACCACCTCCATTGTTACCTACAAGCAAAAATGTGTCATCAGCTGGCCTGAAGCAGCCAAACGCCAGCAATCCCCCCCAGGCTGGACCCTCTTTATTCAAACCTGCTGAACGCACACCTTTGTCTGTTGTACGGCTTCCTCAAACTTCAGCCAAAGAGGCAGCAACCAAAAAGCCAGCACAGCCTTCTACAAAAGGTCAGCATTCAACCAAAAACTTGCAAACTAACAAAAGCTTGGCCCCAGCAGCCAGAAAGCCACTCCCAAAGGAGCAGGTATATAGCAAAGGAACACCTGATGTGACACAAGTTCCTCTTCTGAAGAGCAGGCAGGATGATCACTATTTTGTTATGACAGGGACTAAAAAGCCCAGAAAGTAAACTAATTTGTTTCTTTCTGTGGAAGTCTCTGTTTTTTTCAAAAGGGCCTCTTGTAACTGCTACACTGAAGGCAAGGAAAAAAGTTAAATAACACTACATTTAATATGGAATATTAGGTATAACCTGCCTTTTGCTGTCTAACTTACTGTAAGAACTGTGTTTATTTTGTGGTTTAGAAACTTCTATTTGGACATGTTTAGAAGTGAGCTTACTTGCTGGGTAGTACTGTGGAAAGGCAAATATCCTTGATTTGCCTCAGAAAAGCGTGGCAGAGGAAACAGGAGTTAAGGCTGATGCTTTTTGCAGCAGAATTCTGATCATTTTGGCACATCTGCATTGAGGTGTGTAGCAAGCAACAAGAGCTGTGCACAAGCTGTAAAATTTCTAATACCTCAAACAAAACTTCGGGTTTTGTTCACTGATATCCCAGAACCCAAATCTGGGTCACATGTTTTGGAAAGAGAAGAAAGTTGTAGTCCTGTTTAGATTTGACAGGTGCTGTTATCATTCATCATGATAACAGCATCATCATGTTCATCATGCCCCACCGTATGCCTTTTAAGTGGATTCAGCTCACTGGGAAGTGGAGCCTGATTTGCTTTAAATTGCACACCAATAATCATGGCCTTGATTGTTCACTTTCATTGTGCCTTAGCCTCTCAAATTCAGAACAGAACTCTTCAGTGAGCAATACTACTTTTAAAACCCAGGGCAGACAACCTTGCTTGGTCCATGTTCAAATCTGACTAGCTTTCCTAGAAAGCTGCACGGAGAGATGCTCCTGAATTCCAGAGAAGACACTTTCCCCTGGGCTGGAGCCCAAAACAGCTCATGCTGCAGCAACACTGAGTGGCAAGCACTGACCTGCTCTGGCAGAGCTTTACTGTAGAGCTTCCCTCTGCAGAATTGGTCTTTTAACGTAAGACTGAATTGCTAAATACTTTTCTCAGTGCTACAGGTTCATTTTTGTGGCACTCTAGTCTGCAGTGGCCTTTCTTGTTTTAATGGAGACCTCTTTCCTGGCTCTCCTCTATCACTCTCTGGAAGTGAGAAGTAGTTTCCCGAAGAGGAATGTAGTCTGCCTTTGCCTTTAAACATCTTAAAGTGCCAGAAAGCTAGACACTGTTTACACCCAGCTCCCGAAGTCTTTCAATGGGTTAAACATCTGTGATACTCAACACCTTTACCCTTGAGAAGTGGTAGACTGAAAACTGCTGTCTTTGGGAGTAGTGCTTGTTAGGGTTATTTTGGGATTAATGAACAGCTGTCCCCAGACACTGAGGAGCTCTGAAGGTCTTTGAAGACACACTGATGATTTCCACAGACCATCGGTTCTGCCCTCCATTCCCAGTCTATTTATGGGCAAAAGTGCCTGTCACTGCCATAGAGGCTCCTGGATGGTGGAACAGGGAAGGTTTTTAAAAAGGAGAGTTCCATGGAATATGGAGTTTCTGTTGTTAAGGGCTTTTATTTTGGTTTTTTGGGGGTTTTTTTCCCCCCTAGAACTAGAGTAAGCAAATGTCATAAACTGAGTTCTCATGCAGTGTGGCAGAGTCATAAAGCTGCTTTTCTGAGCACCTTGTTAGCTTATTTTATTTATTAATCTATTAATGCATATCTACTGTACAATACTGCTCACAACCTGCTGGGAGTAAGCAGTAGATGCCAGTATCCAAAGTGTAGGAGGAAAACAGATCTGTTTTGATAACGTGGACACAAGTCCCACAGATCCCATACAAAGTTGTATGTTTGGGGAAGGCCTTGGGCTTGCTTGTTGTCCAGGTACACTGGTCAAAGCCACTGCTACAATGTTAGGCAAAGTATTGACTATAGTGGGTTGCTGTCAGGTTTGTTAAGCCTGGCACATGGTTTCATATGCTGAAAGCATTTTACAGTAGATGACTTGCTTTTGGGTTTTGGGCTTCAAAATTGTGAGTTACATGTGCTACATCTCATGCAGATTAATAGGTGACTTTTGGGAGTTTTCTTTCTGTAATAGGTCTGGAAGAGATGGAGTTGACTTCCTTCATAGCATCCCATATGGGGCTGTGTCCTAGATTTAAAATCTAAACCAGTGCTGCTAACACAATGATGTTTGGGCTGTTGCTGAACAACCCTTTCCAGAGTCAAGTCTTTCCTTTCCCTGCTCTGCCCCCACAGTGACTAGGCAAGAGATTGGGAGTGACATGGCTAGGAACTGGCCAACCTGAAATGGTTGAACAAAGAGCTATTCCATATCTTAAAGCATCACCTCAAACAACAACAAAAAGAAGGAAAAGGTAGAGAATGAAGGGCATGCAGATTGTGTGGCTTCTGAAGTGGCTCTTTGCCAGCTGGCTGGGTATTAGTCTGTCTGTGGGAGTAGTGAAGGATTGCCTTTGCAGCACTTGGTGGTTTGCTTTTCATATCTTTTCTTCATTTATTAAACTCTTTATCTCAGCCAATGAGTTTTGCTTTTACTGCTCCTCTCTCCTTATCTTGCTGGGGGTAGAGGAGAGATAAGGGGAGTGAGCAGCTGCACAGGCACTTGGCTGCGGAGTCAACCGCTGGGGGTCAACCCACAGCACCTTTTAAACCATTTATAAGGTTTCAGCATCAATTTAAACACTGAGGCTCTTGGATCTCAGTGTAAGGCAACTTCAACATTTACCTTTCTGAACTACAGGAAAAATGAAGTAAATGGCTTCATCATTGTGGTATACAATGTCATGTAATACACTGAATTTTAAAGTTCAAAATGAAATAAAAATGCATAAACTGTTACAGTTGAAACCTTAATCGGCTAATGTAAAGTTACACATGAGTAGACTTGGTTTGTTTTTATTATAAAAATAGTGTATTTGAGCATGATCCAACTTCTGTGAAAATTGTAGTCACCAATGCATAGTCATGTAACATGAGAGGAGCCAAGAATAAGGTGTAACAAAGTACTTCCTAATGCAAATATATACTATTTCTGCTATGTTTGCTGCCAAATAGCAAGTCTAATCTTCAGTTTATTTTCAATTACCTTTTGTGAGGCAAAGATAATTTGGAGCAAGAATCTGACTGAATTCTCCATGTGATATCGATGTCCTCCTCTGTATGAGTACTTTTTTAAAATAAACATACGCCGCACCTTTTTATGTGCACACATGTTTCTTCTCCTGACATCTTTTTGCAAGGAGGGAAAGAGAATGCATTTCAGAAGGCTCACATTTTCTCTCTGCCACCACATAAATAGGAGATTCCATCTCTGCGATAAATAGCTGCATCTAAACCATTGCTTTGTTTGGATTTCAAGACATTTTTACTCTGGTGCTGGTGTCAGTATGAGTAAGTGTGTGAAAGGGGCTTCCTACTCTTCCTAGCTGAGTCTAAGTAGTTTCAGATATACCTCTGAAAGTTGTGTTTACAGCTCTACTTGAAACATAAAGCACCTGTGTGCCAATATTTTCCCTGTTTATGTCTTCTCAACAAACTTAAGATCTGTCTCTGTGTCTGTTGCAAATAATGACAGAAATTTAATTATTTTTGTTGAGTGGAGAACAGGGTGTTCTCACTGGGCCCACCTAATTAACCTTTTTTCCTTTCCCTATTTGATTTTTGAAAACTCATTTAATGCCTGCCTTTGTCTGCCTGTTCCAAAGTGTCTTCAGTTCCTACCAGTCTGGTGCTGGTGCCTAATCACATGGACTTACTCTTCCACTTCAGTATGTCTAGTAAGCACATGCAAGTGGCATCTACCATCCTTGTTCCTACAGGACCAAGCTCTGCATAGGTGTGACCTGCAGCTTTTTTTTTTAAGAGATGCTGTTACAGCTGGCCAATAAAATACAAAGGCAGTCCAAGATATTCTTAGGTAAGTATCCTAACTCTATTTTATATATCCTAATCATGTATCTATCTATCTATCTGGTAAATTTTAGGGCAATTTTCCTTCTAAAACTTGAAGCACCCATATCTTTGAACATCAAACTATGTAGTTCCTTTTCCCTACAGGGACACTGAAATCTGTTTCTTAGATGAACGAGTGCTATGGGGTGATCTGGTGTCTATTAATTTTATAGAGCCTATGCTGACAGTGTAAATCTCTTAACTTCTCTAATCACAGGCAAAACTTTTCTCTTTACTTCAAATAAAAATTATAGCTAGCAAAATCCAGACTTGGCATGAAATAAATAATGCAAGAAGCATTAATGTTATAAGACCCTTTCACTACATTCTTAAAAATCTTTTTCATTAGTTGATTTTTTAAGAGCCAAAATTAAAGACCACTTCCTTATTAAAAGTTTTGAAAATTAAATTGTCTGAAATGTAAGTAAGTGCAATACTTAAACACTTCGGACATTTTAATAAAAAAATTAAAATATTTGAGGGATGAGATTTGCCCACAGTTCAGATCTAGCTAGCCAGCAATCCTCATTAACTGAGAAATGAATTTTCAGGTATGTCACCTGGTGAGAATGCCAGCAGTGGATAGCCTTCTACTTGAGGAGGGGTACTGATGTCTAAACTAGTGCTATTATGGCATTTTGTGTGAAGTATTTTGTTCTAGATGGAAGAAAAACTTTACAGGATGGGAGCAGCTGGCCATTTCTCCAAAGAATGTAGCTAGGCAGAAAGCATTGACAGATTTGTTGTGCTAAGAGTTTTTAGTAGGTAAGATTGCAGCATAGAACTTCGATGTAAAATTGGCCTTTAATGCTGAGTCAGAAAGTACTGCAGAAAGCTGAGATAATACAAAAAAAAATCAAAGCCAAACTTGCATGCTTCCTCAAACACCCTGTTAGGATATTCACTCAGGAAAAGTGGAACACATTAGTGTTTGTCAAAATACTCAAACAAGGCATCTCATAAAAACCACATTAAAATCAGTTACACACATCTTTACAGTGAAAGCTACTTCACTTTTTGTAAAAGTTTACTTTTTACTTGTAAAAATTTACTTTTAAAACTTGCATTTTAAAATAAAAGTAATTGTTGAAATTCAGGTTGAGAGTCTTCTCATTTGCTGATCTTTTATATAAGCATTATTGTTATTTACTTTTCTGAAACACTGCTGCTGTAACAAAAAATGCTGTGTGGCAGAAGCTATATTCCCAGAAGAACAGAAATAATTACTGTGATGTGTCATCCTGATGAACAAAATGCTGCTTCACAGCTTTTTTTTTTCTTTTTGCTGAATACAGTGCTCTATAGATACCTGTGCAACAAAACTATAATAATTCGCTTTTATTGTGTACACATTGCAGCATTAACCCTTGAAGTACCATGATGTTATTTATTGCTGCATCCAAAGAAAGAGCAGCAGAACAAGTTTATTTAAAAATCAAACAAAATATCTGTCTGGGTCTATAGCCCTGGAATTAAGCTCCTGTATAATTAGATTTGGGAGGTTTTTCTGACAACACAGTTCTTTAGTCTGGATTTTAAAAGATAAATATATTAATGAAGAGGCATTTTTGGTGATCTACATTACAAAAGGCATAAGAATGTCTGCTAGATTATGGATGAGCTTAATTGTTTAATGAGAAATATTGAGAAGTTTCTTTGTGATTTCCTTCTTAAAACCCCATGAGTTTCCCCAAGGCTTGGGTCCTTAAGTCACAGTCCATTTACACTGGTGTGTAAAAGTAACATACTAGGTCTGTAAAGTCAAACATTCACAGTTTAGAGAAAGCTGTAATTCAGATGAGTAAGTGCAACTGTTTCACTAGCATACATGAAGTACTTGGAGTACTGTGTTCAGCTCTGGGGGCTCAGCATAAGAAGGAGGTGGACCTGTGGGAACAAGTCCAAAGGAGGGCCATGAAAATGATCAGAGGGCTTGAGCACCTCTCCTATGAGGACAAGCTCAGAGAGCTGGGGTTGTTCAGCCTGAAAGAAGGTTCTGGGGAGACCTCATTCCAGCCCTTCAGTACCTAAAGAGGGCCTTCAGGAAAACTGAAGAGGGGCTTTTTATGGGGGCATGGTAGTGGCAAGGGGTAATGACGTATATTGTCCTACATAATAGGACAATATAATGTCCTATATAATAGGACAAGGGGTAATGATGTTCAACTGGAAGGAGGTGGGCTGAGATTGGATGTTAGGAAGGAATTCTTTGCTATGAGAGTGGTGAGGCAAAGGTTGCTCAGAGAAGTTGTGCTTGCCTCATCTGCGTAAGTGTTCAAGGCCAGGCTGGCTATTACGATTTCATCAGAATGCTGTTTCACTCAGCCTGTAGAAGAGACAGCTCTGCCTGCATAAGCAGTTTTTCAGTATCGGGTATTCTCTGTACATCAGTGTGTGGCCCCTTGCCATATTTTCTGGCCTGTGCTGAAGACAGCGAATCATAGTCATATGGGTATTTGCAGGATCTCATCCCAACACCTGAGTGTTTCTTGAGGCTTATCTCCTTAAAAGTGAGGAAAATCAGGGCTGAAAGTCACTGAGATTAAAGTATCCATTCAGTTGAGTCAATTAACTTGAGATGACTTGTACTTCAAAGTATTTAGTGTGATAGTGTGATACTGGACAGAATAACTTTGACATTTCAGGTGACTTTGCTTTATATCTTGGGAGTGCTTAGCAGCATTGACTAATGCTTAGAAAATTTGAGTAATAGTCTTGTCAGACACTCATATAATGAGAAAGTAAAGTAGCTCTTTGTGGAGTGGTGGGCTTATCTCATTTGTCTAATGCAATTATGCAAAGAGGTAGAAAGAAAAAAGAGGACATATAAATCTTGTTCCTAGAGACAGAAATTATTTGCCTGAAGCAAGAGAAAATCACACAGCTTTTCTGTATTCCTTCAACATGTTCCCCAGCTATCTCTCCCAAGGATGCAGAGCAAATCTTCAGGAATTTACAGCTCATCTCAGCTTAAATGCATGTAAGGGATCTGAGTTCAGGAGCTACAAGCAATTTATTTCTGTTATTTCCTAAACTTATAATTATCTGCCTGCAAAATTATTTGACCATTTTGTATGTTGCTCTGTAGAATGAAAGCTAAAGTCTCTCTGTTCCACCAGTTCTGGACTACACTGTAAGTATCATTGGACTAAATGAATGTGGGAATTAGGCAACTGGAGACTGGGAGCAGGTTGGCCCTGGTTGACAACAAAGTGGGCATTCATCTAAGACCATGGGAAATGCTAGGAAGGGGAACATCTGGTTAGATTACAGACAGAAGAATGTAATTGTGGGTATGGTTAAGTTAATGAAGTTGCACTATGTAAGGTTGTGTTCTGAGTTCTTGTATATGATTGGTGAACAACATTTTACATATATGGTAATGTAATTATTTACTGGTCTGTTGTCCGGGCTGGAGTCTATATTATTGTTATATATTGTTATGTTTGCCCCATTGTGGGGTCTTTTCAGGTTGCCCCATACTGTGTTTGGCTTATGTTCTTTTGTTGTCTCAAGCTATTATTATTTTCTGGGCTCACTCAATCGTTCCCATCCCTATTTCAATTGCCACCATGGCTGGTCCGTGTGTCGCATGGCTGGTGACAAATGAATGGTATAAGTCCATTCCAATTTAGCTATTCTACTCCATGTCACTGCCACTGTTCCTGTTCAGATCAAGCAAAAATAGATGCTTATGCTAGTGAAATATACAACTAGATCCAAATGTTTGAGTTGTTCATCTGGGTTTGGGCTATAAACTAATAGTGAAATGCCAAAGGTGAAGGAAAGAAAACAATTAAGAAAGAGTAGCTGCATACAATATATGGCTGATGTTTCAGTATTTACCATATTTATCTTCTTATCCAGTCACTTCCAACTTGGACAACAAACTTCTCGTGAACATTCTGATGGAAACGGGTGCCTGGAGAACTGTAATTTGTGAGAGTTTTGCTCTTGCTGTGACTGCACAAAAAGGCATTGTGTGATTGATTTTCCAAGAATTGGGCTAAGAGCGTTTTATGAAGCTTGGAAAAAAGCATATAAGCCTAATTTAGGTCTTTTACTGCCTCCCCATCCCTCCATAAGGAAATTATATTACACAGTATCCTGGTTTAGGACAAATTAG
>VXBR01008362.1:0-13059 GCA_013400215.1 Cisticola juncidis | reverse complement strand
TACAAATATAAATGGAAAAAATACAAATATAAATGTCAAAAATACAGATATAAATCTGGGCTCTGAGCTGTAATTTTTCCTCAGTTTTTTGTGGAATTCCAGCCCTCCTGGAGGGTTTTTTTTGATGTCTCTTGGTTCTGGTTCCATTCCCAGGATGCCCACGAGCTGTTCCACGTCCTGACCTCTTCCCTGGAGGACGAGCGGGATCGGCAGCCCCGTGTGACCCATCTGTTCGATGTGCACTCCCTGGAGGTGATCCCACGATTTCCTTAGCTCAAATCCCTAAAACCTGCCCAGATTCCCAAGCAGGAAGGGCCTGGTTGGGATATTTTGGTTCTGTTCCCAAAGCTGTTCTTAAATCCTCATCAAAACTCATCAAAAAGTCAAATTTAAAAAATTCTCGGGTTTTCCAAAGAAAATGTTTTTGGATTTTCAGTGTTCCTGCTTTCCTGAGGGTTTTTGCATCCCTGAATCCATGGGATGTGGGGATTTAAGTTACCTACCCTGATCTGTGGCTCCCACCTGAAAAAACTGCAAAAAGGACATTTCTGGAAGAGTTTTGTGGAGGTAAAATTGATCTCACTCTCCAGCTGCTGATAAACTTGAGGCAGATGGAAAAAAATCTGGTTTTGCCTGAAATACAGACCAAAAAAAGAGACAAAATCTCTTATTTAATGTTCTGAGGCAGAAAGTTCTGCAGATTAATGTCTCCTTTTACAGCAATTATCAATTATAAATTTGTTTTGTACCATTTTTTTTTGTTTGTTTTTCAAATGTAAAGAGCCACTGAGATTCCCACAATTTTTCTAATGCCAGAAAAGCCAATTAGGGATGAAATAGGAACACTTTTAATACTTCATGTAATAAATTCCTAAATCTTTTCTATGTTGCTGAGGTAGGGTTAACAAAATGTTTTTATCTCCCTCTACAGCAACCAGAAATAACCCAAAAGCAAATAAGCTGCAGGACAAGAGGTAGGATTTTATCCCTTCTGGATATTCTGAATATTCATAGGGTAGTTTTGTTTGTTAAGGGGATAATATTAATTGATGTTTATACTGAAATGAAATAGAAATCAAAAATATAAATAAACCTCCATTAATTATTAATCACTGGGACAAAAATGTGCTTTGGAGGCATTAATTTTGTTACTGCAGGGCAAAAGCTGGGGAGTGAATGGATGGAAAATCCAAGGTTTTGTGTTGCAGGATCTCTTCCCCCTGTGTCCAACCACTGGAAATCTCAGCACCCTTTCCATGGAAGGCTGACCAGCAACATGGTCTGCAAACACTGTGAGCACCAGGTGTGGAAATAGAGAATATTTTATATTTTTATTAATATCTGTGTCATGTGGGAAGGGGTATCCAGCACTCAGAGTGGATCCTGGAACTGTCATCCCTTGGTGATGAGCAAGGATTTATCCCTGAGCAGACCAAAAAAAATCCATGTGGTGCCCCTTGTGTGGGGTAACATCAAACAGAATAATGGGTGTTTTAGTCTATTATTGAATGAAAAATTAATTAATTCATTAATAATATTACCTGAAAACCCATTGACATGGGAAAGTTTAGGACTCGCTGCTCCTTCAGCACATTTTGCAAAGGCACTTTAAAGCTCAGATATCCCAACTAAGATAACGTGGATAAAGGAAAAAAAAAATATGGAAAGCAAACCTCATTTAGAGCCCAAACCAAGAGAACATTTGTGTTTTATTTCCCAAAACCTTGCAGACAAATTGCAGGGAGCAGGAGGAGAGAGCAGAACATTCCTGGTGTTCCCTGGCACAATTGGGAATCTGAGGGGGTTTGGATGCTGTTCCAGCAGGGAATTATGGACAGCACAGGGCACAGGCTCACCTTGGGAGAGTTGGGCTGGATTTTTTGGGACTGCTGATGCCTTGAGAGGCTGCCTGGAGCAGAGGCTGGCCAGTGTTAAAGGAATAAAACAGGGATTTATTAAAAAAGGCCTTCAAAGGATGCACCTTGGGCAGGGCAAGAGCCTGGCTGAGGCTGCACCCAAAATGGACCAGGAGTCAGGAGTTTGCACACTTTTATCAGTTTTGATCCATTTACATTTTGGAGTTAATTGTCTAATTACAGCTCCAGGCTGTGAAGTCCCTTCCTCCCATGCTGCTCTCCTCAATTTACTGTTTTTACTTTTTGGGCCTGAGGCTGCAGCGCTGTCCTTGGTTCTGGGGCTGGAACAGGATTGTTTTGTCTGACTGACTGTGAGGGGAACTTGCTGACACTCTATGAAATTCAGAGTTATGTATTAATGCAGTGCAGAGTCTGGAAAATGGGAAAGGCACAACTGAAGCCATAAATGCTGGTTCTGGAATGTTCTCTTGCAGAGCCCTGTGAGGTTTGACACCTTCGACAGCCTCTCCCTGAGCATCCCAGCAGCTGTGTGGGTGCGTATCCCCTGCCCCCTGACCCTTCCTGCCCTTCCAGGACCTTTCTCAGGAGCACAGAACATCCTGAGCTGCTCTGGGATTTGATTTTCCTGCTCTTTACAACCCTGGGCTGCTGCAGGACCTTCCCCACAAAGGGAGGTTCTGATGAGTCCCAGAATCAGAACTCGGTGATGCCACCAGAGCTTTGTGTTTGTCCTGGGGGAGGATTTGGTGTTTTCTGTGGGATTTGAAGAGCCCAGATCATGTCCTAGGGATTGCTCCCCATCCCTGGAGGGTGAGCTGGGGCTCCCCTGGCACCTCACACCTTACCCCATCCAGCCTTTTCCAGAGGGTGATCCCAGCTGGGAATTGTTTCCATTTCTTTCTCCCTCTGACAAACTTCAAATGACAAAACATTGTGGATTTTTGGGGCAACACCTGCAGGATGTTTTTGGACTGCAGGACTTTGTTATTTCATGGTAGTGATTTCTTTCTGCTGCTGCTCGTGGAAATTGTGATTCCTGCTTGCAGAGTGCCCTCCTGGACAGCCAGGATTGGGATTTGGGCACATCTTCTGCTCTTTGTGTTTTGTTTTATCCACTCCTTGGCAGGTCAGGATATGAGGAAGCCTAAATTCCATTAAAAGCTCTATTTCTCCTATGGAGAGGGCCAGAGGGCATAAAGTGACCCCTGAAGTGCTGGAAAAAGAGATAAATAGGAACAGGATGGGAATCTGTGGTTTAAATCCCACTGGAGGGCTCACACAGGGAATCTCTGCTGTTGTTATCCAAAGGCTGCAAAGTTTTCCATGTTTAATTCGGGCTAAAGGAGAATCCCCACAGTTACATCATCACCCAAAGCCATTTAGTGATTTCTTTCATGAAATAAATCTCCAGTTCTGTAGTTTTTTCTGTGGAAGAAATGATTAAATTTCCCCAGAATCCAGTGGAATTCACCCTAAAATTCCTGCAAGTAACTCTGGCTTTTCTTGGCCCTCAGGGTCGTCCCATGACACTGGACCACTGCCTCCATCACTTCATCTCCTCAGAGTCTGTCAAGGATGTTGTGTGTGACAACTGCACCAAGGTGGGTCCCCTTGGCTCCTGTCACTTTAACTCCTGTCACTTTAACTCCTGTCACCTCCCTGCTCAGATCTGAGCTGCTGACACAATCCTGGCTTCACTTTCCACCTCCTTTTCCTTCAGGACTTGGGGAAAACCTTTGGGATTTCAGATGTTTAACAAGGAGTTGTTACCTCACAGAATATTTGAGGCTTTACTACTGCTGTTAAAAACATCTACCAATCTTTTATTCTATAATTGCCAGGTATTACCAGGCATCTTTTTTTTTTTTTGCTCTGATATTGTTTAAAAATCAACAGAAGAGGCATTTCTGAGTGAATGGAGTCCTCTAAACGCTCGTTTCTTCTTGATTTTGGTTTAGAATTTTGCTCCTTTAGGAATTCTGAAGAGCATTCCTAGGTGTGATTAATGCACTGAGCATAAAACAGACAATTAATTGCTCCTATCTGCAGGTGCCTTCATTTTTTTTTTCCTCTTTTCATTCCAGATCCAGGCAGAAGGAATTCTGAATGGACAGAGCATAGAAAACCAGAGAACCACGTTTGTTAAGCAATTAAAGTTAGGAAAGGTGAGGCAAAAAAACCCCTCCAAATCTCCTAAATCTGTCACACACTGACTTCTCTCTTTGAGTCCATTTCGTGCTATTAGACCACAAATATTTTACTTTTCAAAGTAAACTCACCTGACAAATATTTGTGGGCATTGAGGCCTCAATTCAGCAAAAATCAAACATTAAACACTTGAAGGATGTGAATGTTCTCCTCATATTCAGCAAAATACTTAAATATGAGTTTGGCTCAGTGTCATTTCTTAGATTTTGCATTAATTACTCAGTGAGCAAATCGATTTATATTTACAGGGTTTGTAGCAACCTTAGCAATTCCCCATTTAAAAGAAATTAAAATATTCTGAATGCAGCTGGTAAGTAAACATCAGGTGTGATTTCTATGAGAAAACTCATTTATTTTTTTGCTCTGTAATCCTGTCATGCAAAGGCCAGCAGGGCACTGGTGTGTAATTGGGAGCCTCAGGGGGAGATGATAATAATAATAATAATAATAATAATAATAATAATAATAATAATAAATGGTGATTATGATGAGGATTATGTTCTTCTTGCTACAGCAATGATTTTAAATTTCAGCTCTTTATACCACTTAATGTTTTTGGTTTTCCCCTGTGCAAAGCCATTAATTATTGGGGATTAGGAAATCTCACAAGGATTATTGTCACATTTTAGGGACACTGTTGCCACTGAGCTTACACAGAGATAAGGGAAATGCATTTTCTTATTCCCTGGACTTACCACCTGTTTCTTTCCATGGAAAATTGTGGATTCTCCCTCCCTGACCTCGTTGCTGCAGCTGCCCCAGTGTTTGTGCATCCACCTGCAGAGGCTGAGCTGGTCAAACCAGGGCACTCCCCTGAAGAGACACGAGCACGTCCAGTTCAACGAGTTCCTGGTCATGGACATCTACAAATATCGAGTTCCTGGGCCCAAATCCAGCCAGGAGCAGCCCAGCCAGAAAACCCCTGAGGAGACAACCCCTGGAATAAAGGATGGGACAGCAGGGAAACCTTCAGGTACCTCCTGTGCCAGTAAAATAGTTCAGCTCTTGCTGCATTTCAGGGGTCAAGCATTCTCTGCAGGATCAAGCCATGGGCAGTATCTTCATGTGGGGCTCTGCAAAGAGGACAAAAATCCCTTTGCCATTCCCAAATTTGCAGTTCAGTTTGGATAATTTCATTTTCATCCTGCTAAATATACATTAAAAAATAAATTATGAGACATGGCACAGAATTCAGATATTTTATGTCCAAAGCTGTGTTGAACTTGGGATGTCCCAGGGATTTTTGTGTTAGGGATCTCTTCCAAGCAGAGAAGAAATGCTGGGAATGGTGAATTCTACAAAAACAGTTGGAAAATCCAGCTGTAGAGGTCTGTCCTTAAACAGCTCAATATTCCTTTAGTTGGGATTTTGGACACATGGACATTTCCATATTTGTAATGCAAAATGAATTTGAATAAAGTATCCATTGCCTTTGGATATTAAAATCCATAAAATACCTTTGTATTTTACAATATATTTTACAATATATTTTACAATATATTTTACAATATATTTTACAATATATTTTACATGGGATACCTTTGTATCCCATAATGAAAGGCACTGCAGGAGCAGGGGTTTAACTTTAAAGGAACAACTTTAAAGTTAAATTCTTGAATTTCTTTTCCTCTAGCAGATGCAGAACAAGCAGCTGGTACCAAACCTCTCTTCATGAATGGTGCCTCCTCTTCCTCCTCTTCCTCATTTTTAATGTCACCAGCAAGTTTCCCACTTGCTGCATTCCCTGAGTGCAGGTAAGTTGGAGATTTGTGACCTCTCCCTTCATTTCTGTCCTTCAGATTGTCTCCCTTTTTCCTGTCCTTGTCCTGAGGCTGTCACAGAAGGAACCTTTGTCCCTGTGTTTGTCTCTTGGGTGATTTCTAGTCCTGGGAAAGGGAGCAGGGCAAGTTAAAATCTCAGAATCTCCTTCCTCTGGTTCATGGTGCAGTAAATCCTTCTGAACTGCCATGATCTCACTGCTGCTGGTGTCCCTTAGCCCATTTTTCCCTTCATTTTCAAATGGTTGTAAGAAAACCACAGATTTGTTTATTCTCAGATGTTTTTCATTTTGCACCTGCCATGGTTCCACTTGGTAAATCACCCGTGGGGTTTCTGCTGATAATCCTTTTCTGTAGAATTCCAGAGTGGTTTGGGCTGGTAGGGAACTTAGAAACCCCCTTAGGACCCCCCAAATTCCTCCCAGGACCCCGTAAATCACCTCATGGGCCTTTGGTGTCTTCCCAAAATGGTCCCGAGACCCCCCAAACCCCTATCAGGCCCCCACAACTCTTCCAGGGACCCCCAAAATCCCCTCAAACTCTCCCTGGGACTCCCTAAATCTCCACAAGACCCTGAGAGAGCCTTCAGTGCAGTCCCCTTCCCATGGGCAGGGACACCTTCCACTGTCCCAGGTCACTCCAAACCCCATCCAGCCTGTCCTTGAGTACTTCCAGGGATGGAGCAGCAGGAAAAAGCAATTTGGATCACAGAATGGGTTGGGTTGGAGGGGAATTTGGAGATCATCCACACCCTGCCATGGGCAGGGACAGCTTCCACTATCTCAGGTTGCTCCAAACCCTGTCCATCCTGGCCTTGGACACTTCCAGGGATGGAACAACAGGAAAAGTTTGGATCACAGAATGGTTTGGCTTGGAAGGCAACTTGGAAATCATCCCATCCCACCACTTGCCATGGGCAGGGACACCTCCCACTAGATCAGGAACACCCCACACAGCCTCCACCACAATTCCCCTCAGGGAGTCACACTCCTGCTCCAGGCAGGAATTGTGGCTGCTGTGCTGTGTGTGTCTGTCCCAGAGAGCAACATCCTTGCTCCAGGCAACTCCTGACTGCTCTGGTGTGTCTGTCTGTCCCAGGGACTACACCTTTGCTCCAGGCAGGAATTCTGGCTGTTTAGGGGGTTGTGTGTGTGTCTGTCTGTCCCAGGGAGCCACACCTATCACTTCAGGCAGGAATCCCGACTGCTCTGGTGTCTATCTGTCCTAGGGAGCCACACCTTTGCTCCAGGCAGGAATTGTGGCTTCTCTGATGTGTCTGTCTGTCCCAGAGAGCCACATCTTTGCTCCAGGCAGGAATCCTGACTGCTCTGGTGTGTGTGTGTGTGTCCCAGGGATCACACCCTTGCTCCAGGCAGAATCCTGACTGCCCTGCTGTCTGTGTGTCTGTCCCCCAGGGCCCCGCTGTACCTGTACCGCCTGGTGGCCGTGGTGGTGCACCACGGGGACATGCACTCGGGACACTTTGTCACCTTCCGGCGCGCGCCCCGCGCTCAGGGCTGGCTCTGGGTGTCGGACGAGTGCGTGCGCAGGGCCAGCCTGCAGGAGGTGCTGGGCGCCAGCGCGTACCTGCTCTTCTACGAGCGCGTGCACGGCCGGGGACAGGCACAGCGCCCGGCACGGTGCTGAGACGGGAGAGCTGGGATCGTCCTGGGAGCGCCGGGATCGTCCTGGGAGAGCCAGGAGCGTCCTGGGAGCGCTGGGAGCACCGGGATCATCCTGGGATCATACCTGCTCTTCTACGAACTCGTGCACGGCCGGGGACAGAGCCAGGGACCCACACGGCGCTGAGCCGGGAGCGCCGGGATTGTCCTGGGAGTGCCGGGATTGTCCTGGGAGCGCCGGGAGCGTCCTGGGAGTGCCGGGAGCGTCCCAGGAGCGCTGGGCTTGTCCCGGGAAAGCTGGGATTGTCCTGGAAGCACCGGGAGCTCCGGGATCTTCCCAGGAGCGCCGGGATTGTCCTGAGCCACTTGCCATGGGCACAGGATCATCCTGGGAGCGCCAGGATCGTCCCGGGAATGCCAGGATCATCCCAAGAGCGCCAGGATCATCCCGAGAGCCCTCAGAGCACCAGGATCGTCCCAAGAGCGCCAGGATCGTCCCAAGAGCACTGGGATCATCCCGAGAACCCTCAGAGCATCAGGATCATCCCAGGAGTCCTCGGAGCACCAGGATCATCCCCAGAGCCCCAGGATCATCCTGAGAGCACCAGGAGCTCCGAATCCTCCCAGGAGCACCAGGATTGTCCTGAGAGCACCGGGATCATCCCGAGAGCCCTTGAAACATCGGGATCGTCCCGAGAGCACCAGGATCATCCTGAGAGCCCTTGGAGTGCTGAGATCATCCCAAGAGCCCTCAGAGTATCAGGATCATCCTGAGAGCGCCAGGATCATCCCAAGAACCCTCAGAGCATTTGGATCGTCCTAGGAGCACCAGGATCATCCTGAGAGCATCAGGATCATCCCAAGAACCCTCGGAGCACCAGGATCCTCCCAAGAGCCCCTGGAGCACCAGGATCATCCCGAGAGCCCTCGGAGCATCGAGCCTCTCCGTTATGCAAAACCTCCCCCTGTCCCGGCTCCCTTCCCTGTGGTGACACCTGGGAATTGTGGTTTCTACCCAAAGCCCGCTGTTCCAGCTCGGGGTTTGTGTTGAGAAGTGTTTTCCTGCCTTGTCCCAAGACTCTGTTCCATGTCCTGACACTGCAATTTTCCCAGGGAGATGCTTTATCCCCCCATTTCATTTCCCACATTTCATTTCCCACATTTCATTTCCCACATTTCATTTCCCACATTTCATTTCCCACATTTCGTTTCCCTTTCCCTGCAAAGGGTCGATGCCAAGCTGATGTTGAAGAGCCCATCCCAATCCCTCCCCTGGCACTTCTCCATGATGCACCAGCCCCTCCAGGTCCCCTTCCCTGTGGCAATGCCTGGGAATTGTGTTTTGTACCAGAATTCCTGGATCTGTTCCAATGTCCAGCCCCGATGTGTTGTGAGGCCTTTGTCTGCCAGGCAGGGATTTTGTCCCTCTGTTCCCAACGTTTCCCAGTGGGCAGCCCTGGGAGGGGCTGTGGGAAGCTGCTGTTGGCAAAGGCAATGATGGAAGACACAAAGTGCCTTGAGCTTCCCTCAGCAGCTGCATTGCCACTGGGCCACCCCCTGCATGCCCACTGTGTCCTGGGAATGCCTCACAACCACGGGATCAACTCTTGGAATCACAAATTTCCTGTCCTATCAAGTAAAGGCATCTCCACAAAAGATTTCCCCATTCACACGATTTTCCTCCCACTTCTTTGTAAAGTCCTTCTCCTGATTTAAACTGCTTTATCCAGGAGATAATTTTGTATCTATTAAGAGCTGTAACCTTAATTTATTGCTCCATACCTTTGGAATATAGGTGGAATCAGCACATGGAGGTGTTTGCTAGTGCTCAGTGTTGTCATTTCCCTCAGCACTGTTGAATCCAGTTGTTTTGTAGCATCAATTACAACTTTTAATGCTGTGATTTCCAAGCTGCTGTAACTGTTCTAGACTCGCCCTTCCCGTTTTATTGCTGGAATCTGCTATTCCCAGCATTGGGATCCACGCTCCTGGCTTGCAGCTGAGCTGTAGAGCAGCCCCTGGCCCTGTTAAATGGAATATAAACAACAGGGCCAGGATTGGTGGGCCCTTAATGGTCCCATGAAGAAATCTGGGAATCCTGCATCAGCTCCAGGCTGCCCTGTAAATAGAAATAAGGGGAATTCTGCTGCTCTGGATTGTTTGATGTGAAAAAAAAAATATCCCAAAGCACAGAAGGAGAAGCAGCAAAAACCCTCCTTTAAAAACCTGCTTTTAAATGACCAGGAATAAAATATGTAGGTTGTTTTTAGCTCTTTTCTGTCCTTGTAAGCTTGGAGGAGAAAAATCCTTCATCAGACAAGCTTTTTTTTCAGTGTGAAGTTTTCAAATAACAGCTGTCTTAAATAGGTTTTTTTTAGGGCAACTTTGTACCTCATGAATTCATAGTGCTGCCCAAAGCTCGGGGGTGTTCACACTTCCTCAGGAGAGGCTCCAAACCAGCCAAAGCAGGAGTGGTAAAATGGGTGGATATGCAAACTGATTTACAAAACTCATCATTCCAGAGTCTGGAGCACAATTCCTGGCCCAGGTGATGCTCATAGTACATAAATATTGATAAATCCCCTGCTGGGCTGGGACCTGGTTCCTGGCTATGCTGCATGAGCAGTAGCTTGGTTTAAACCTGTTTTAAGCTACAGAAAACCAAGAAAACAAATTTAAAAAAAACCTTGAAGGATGCAAAATGCCAAAAAATTGCCCTGGGAATTGAAGGGAGAGCTGACAGAGCTGGAGAAGGAGCCAGCCCTCCCTACTGGGAGCCATCACCCCAACATTTCCCTCCAGCAGATCTCAGAACTGAAACCATTTCCAGTGCCAGCAGTGGCTGTCCTGCATTATCCCTGCTCAAAGCTGTGCTTGGGCGTTTTTCCTGGATTTGGGAGTTCAGCTGAGCTGGAGGAGGAGCAGAGGACACGCACACTATGGGCTGAAATCCAAAATCTGGGACAAAGTCACCTCTCCCTGCACAGCCAGCAGGGTTTCCTTTGCCAAGAGCTGCTTCCCTGGGCTTGCATTGACTCTGGATCTCCTCAAGGGCTATCGAGGGGAGGGCTGAGCCTTTTTCTGGCTTTGCCTGGTGGGGAGGAGTGGATGGGCTGGGCTTAAACCTCAGGAGCAAATCCCAGCACCTCAGTCCTGGCCCTGGGCTGTTCCAGACCCTCCCCTGTGAGCACCGGGTCTGTGCAGGGCTTTGGGAGCTCATCCTCCCCCTGGAGGTCACTGGGATCTGTTTTCCAGTCAAACCTCCCCACGGAGGTCACTGGGATCTGTTTTCCAGTCAAACCTCCCCTTTGGAGGTCACTGGGATCTGTTTTCCAGCCCATCCTCCCCATGGAGGTCACTGGGATCTGTTTTCCAGCCCATCCTCCCCCTGGAGGTCACTGGGATCTGTTTTCCAGTCAAACCTCCCCACGGAGGTCACTGGGATTAGTTTTCCAGCCCATCCTTCCCATGGAGATCACTGGGATCTTTTTTCCAGAGGTCACAGAGCTCTCTTTTCCATCCAAACCTCCCCTCTGTGCAGCCACAAGGCTCCAATGCTGGTACTCATCCCTCCCAAGCTGCCATGGTGGAGAAGATGTGAATAAATTGTAAAGAATTAAGAGCTCCAAGATGGCATCTGTGTGTTTGGATTATTCTTATTTTGTGTGTTAATTTAAAAATGTTTGTTCCAGTCCAAGCACTGCACTGCTGTTGGAAGTTGCTTTTTTTGTTTTTGGTTTTTTTTCCACTTCAGGGTATTTTTGTAAATGTACAGTAGCAATAAAAGAACTTGGTAGAAAAATCCGTGTGGGGGTGTCTTGAAACAAACACCAAGCTGGGAGCCAGAGGGGTTGAAACAAAATTTCACAAGGCCTGGATAAAAAGGATTTTCTGCAGGAGTTCTTCAGGCTCCACAGAGCATCTCAGAGTGGCAGAGGGTGGGAATTCCCAATACCCAATTGTCTGCACAGGTCTCAATTCCATGGGAATAATGGACCCATCATGGGAGGCCAGAGCCCAGCACTAATTCCAGTGGCTGTAGCCCCACAGGATTTGCTTCCCATTCTCACCCAGAATTTACCATTCTTTGATGCCTCAAGATCTCCTGGGGACTTGACAGAATTCCCTCATTTTCAGCAGGATTCCCTGTGGGTGTGGGAGGTGATTGTTTTTTAATCCAATGCAAAATTGGACATTCCCAAGAGAAAATACCACATTTTTATTTTTACCACATTTTATTCAGGGAGTCAGGATGGGATCCCTAGGGATAATTATTTAGGAAAACAAACTCTCAGAGTGACAGCCTTCCAATGGAAATGGGATAACCCTAGGGATAATTATTTAGGAAAACAAACTCTCAGAGTGACAGCCTTCCAATGGAAATGGGATAACCCAGCTCTTCCCCACAAGGGCATTTTTTGCTGCCTGTTTTTTGTACAAAGGACCTGAGGGAGGAGAAATCTTGTGTTTCCTCCTGCAGGAGCAGAGGAATTCAAGCAGAGAGGAGTCACAGCGACTCAAACACTCACCCAGCCTGTCCTCACATCTCAGCACTCCCCTTCTCCATGTCAGGCTCATTTTTGCTTTATTTTAATTTAAAAACCCCAAGCAAACCAGAGCTCCTTGACAGAACAAGTCACCTGTAAAGTTTTAGCTTTAAACGACCACAGCTTGTGGCTCACAGTGTTTATAAACTGCTGCCTCCGGGCTAAGCAGCATTTTCATCTTCTTGGATAAAGAATATCCAAGAAGATATTAGATAGATGCTTAGACAAAGATCAGTGAGAACAAACTTCTCCCCGAGCAAAACAGGGGTAGCAATCAGCAAAAATAAGGACCAGAGCAACATTTCCCAGAGGGAAAAATCCTTGCCAGCGAGATCAGCAGCCACAGGCTTTAGCAGCAAAATCACCAAACCTCTCGTGTCCATTTGCTCCTCCAGTCCCTTGGATCACCACAGGGGAAATCACAATTCCAGCAGGGACTAAACCCTCACCTCTCACCACCCACAGCCCCTGACAGCTGCACCTTTCCCTGCCGGTCCCTGGGCAGGATTTTCCTGAAGGTGAGGTTGACCCTGGGGGCCAGCACCCTCCTGCGGGGGGGCAGGCTGTGGTACCAGTGCAGGTTTGTGGGGTGCAGCATGAGCAGGAGGCTGCCGTGGGCCAGCGCCAGGGAGATCCTGCCCGGCCCCGCCGCCCCCGCCCGCCCCCGGCGGCGGAACACGAAATCCCGGCAGGCTCCGAAGGACACGGAGGCGATGGGGCTGCGGGGAACCAGCTCCTTCTCGTCGTCCCGGTGCTCCCCGATGTGGTCCAGGCCATCTTTGTACCTGGGCACACAACCCCGGTAACCACCACCCATCAATATTGCCAGTATTATAATTATTATTTCCAAATTAAATCAAATAAATGCTGCACAAGTTGGTGGTGTTTTTTTGGTGTTGTTTTTTGGGTTTGGGTTTTTTTTGGTTGTGGGTTTTTTTTTTGTTTTGGTTTTTTTGGTTTTTTGGGGTTTTTTTTGTGTGTTTGTTTGGGTATTTTTGTTGGGATTTTTTTTTTCTGTTTGGTTTTT
>VXBR01008361.1:232887-255719 GCA_013400215.1 Cisticola juncidis | reverse complement strand
CGCGGGGCCGGGGCTGCAGCGGGGCGGGCGCGGAGGGGGCGCGGAGGGACCCCGGCCCCGGCCCGGGCGGGCTCTGCTGGGCGCTGGGTTATTTAAAAGAGCGAGAGGAGAGCAAGGGCAAAGTGATGCAATCCTTTAAGCATGGCTGGGAATGCTGTGTACATGATGCAATCTCGTGTAACTGTCAGTCATGGATTGAGTAATCTGTTAAAGATGTTCCTACAGTTTTTTTTATTATAAAGAATAATCTATTTCTATAAGAAAATACATATGTATATTTTGGGATCTATGCATTCTTGCTACATTTGAAGCATTAATGAACAATTTTAATAAACTTTATGACTAGGTTAAAAAAAAAGTAGCTTGTTTTATTTTGCAGGCATGCTTAAAGTCAGATTAAACACAGGGCTAAAATTCCAGCTTATTCTGGCTCAATGCTGTGATTAGGGGTAGTAATTTTTGTTGGTCTTTTTGCTTTCTCTGTGAGAAAGGAAAAAAAACTAATAACCTAAACCAAACCTCCAAACCCCCAAGAGAAACTCAGCAAAGAGCAGAGCTGGAAGCCTTAGCCAGTTCTTGTTGCCTCATTTTATTTCCTCTAATCACCTGCTTTAGCTGCTGCTTGGGTGTTGTTTGGGGAGGAGGTGTTTGTGCTGGTTTTTTTTTTGCACTTCATGCTGTTTTGAACGTGTAGAGCAAGATGTGCTATCCAAACCATGACCAATCCTTGGCAAATAATGCCGAGTCTGAAGTGGGAGGAAGGAAGAAAAAATAAGGGAGGAAGCCTGAAATGAGGTTTTGTTTGTGTTTGGTGGTTTTGTTTTTTGGTTTTTTTTGTTTCTTTTTTTTGTTTGTTTGTTTTTTGTTTTTTTCTTTACAGAGTTTCTATTCTCTATGATTCAGCATTTCTTATGTTTGTAGTTTACAGGAATAAACATGAGAAAGTAGCATTTCTGTTGGATTTCGGTAATTTCGGGCATTGCTCAGGAAGCTCCCATGAGACCCAACCAGGTGAGAGGCTCATGAACCACCCCCTTCCCTTTGCTCCTGAGACATTTTCCCCAAACATGCGGGCAGATCCTCTGATGAGAGGTGTTTGCTGGGGGCAGGGACAGACGGGGGGGGGGCAGAGGAGGAGGTTTGTAGCAGGCCAGGACTTTGTTTTGGGGAGATCCAAGCTCTGCCTGCTGCTGGGACAGCCGGAGCTCCTGCCTGGGTTATTCCCTGCTGTGAGGTCTGTAAGGAGTGAACAGTCTCAGGCTGGTTCTGTGGAGGGAGTTGGGCAAAAGATCAGGTCTTAGTCAGCATTTTCCATTTTCCTGTTAGGCCAAACTTAGGAGTGAAGTTTTTAGATCCAGATTCCCAATGCCCGAGGAAAGAAACTCCTTTACTGCCTGTGCTCTGACAGCTGAGCACAAAAGGGGTTTCAGCACAAAGACTGGCCTTGAATTTGTTCCTATACATTCCACACAAACAGTCGTGGGCTGCAGGACAAATACAAATTTTGGTGCTTATTTTTAGCATCTCTTTAAGCAAAATATGTTTTCTGCTGAAGGAACTGCTTTGCTTTTTTTGACTTTTAAGAATGGAGCCTCTGGCAGGTCCATCAGCTGGAGCCCCAGAGCTGTGCAGGAGTGAGCAGGGCAGGGTTAGCCCCATGCAGATTTCCCCCTTTTGCTTTTCCATTTGTACAGTGCACTTGGGTTGTTTTTTACGAGCCCCTAAAATAGATTTCTTGGGTGAGCTCGCTCCTGCACCAGCGTGACTCAAGTTCTTGCAGGCAGGACAGACGTTAGATCTTGTCTTGGCTGTCCTTCGTGACGATGATTACTGAGCCTCCTGTGGCTGTTTATTCTACTATTTGTATCATTACGAAACTCATCCACATCCTTAGATCCTATTTTCTTCTTGTGCTGGAGGCCACACAATGTCACCCAAACTCGCCAGCAGCGTTCCCAGCCCGAGCCCAGCGCTGCCCACGGTGGAACTGCTGGAGGACTGGAGATGTCCTCAGATACATTTCTTTCTTTCTTTCTTTCTAAATAACAAAGTTTCCAACAAGAGTTCAGTTTGTGGGGGCTGGAAGGGAGGATAGATTGGAAGATAAGATGTACTGAAGGTATTTATATCTGTTTAAATAATAGTCCAGTTTTGGAGACTGAGCTCTACCAGGCATGAAGGAGCTAATCCCCATCCTTAAACCCTGCCTGCCTGGTGCAGGAGAGCCAGGGCTGCAATTTAAAGAATGATGTTTAAATTACTGCTGTATTCCAAGGTATCTCCTAATTAGGATGACAGATTTCCAGTTCAGGAGGAATCTTGTCCAGCAATGATTTCTTGTACAGACAGGAAAATTAGGGCCATAAATGCACCAGTTTTACAGTGGTCTCAAAAGGAATCCATGAAAGACTTGGAAAGAGAATTCCCCAATCCTTCATTTTTAATCTTGTATTACCCTCATAACTTACATTGTAGGAGCTTTCTAGTGCCTCCATTAAATGCATGGAAGTAATGAAATACTCTGCCCTCTAAAACAGTCTGTGAAAAAGCCCAGGCAATTAAAACATTTCCTAGAAAATAATAGTCTGGAAAAAATAGCTTGTAAATGAATCTGAGAAAATTCCAAACACTTAAGTAGACAAAAGATTCCAAATACCTTTTCTAATTGCAGTGGGGGGATTGGAAAATCCCTGTCCAAACAGTGTCTCAGCTCCAAATATTGATTTAGTTTCCCATGACAAATAAGATTCTGCTGGCTGAGAGCAGGACTTGGAATTCTCAGCTGGCCTCGGACAGAGCTTCCCGAGCTTCCCCTCCTGAAGCCACTCAGGACAGGTCGTGGTGGGCAAACCTGCAGAGAACTGCAGGCACCAGAGAGCTGTTCTCAGTTTTACAGAAATTCACAAGTAGCATTTCATTTGGGCTTCTTACTTTTGCCTTTCTTTTTAAATGATCTATTAATTGGTTAACTTCTACATCTCCTTCTTATTGCTTCTAAAATAACAGAGGTTTTTCCTCTCTAGAAGTCAGTCTGTAAATCCTTGGCACTGCCATCCCCTTTCCAAAGCACTGGTTTATAAGGTGTTTGAATTCAGTAGTGCTTAGTTCTGCAAAATGAATCATATGTAGCAGCTAAAAAAATATATATTTAAAAATACAGTGATAGTTTTGAAAGCAGTTCTTCAGCTGTCACTCTGTATGTGCCCAAAGCATGTGTGACCCAGTGCAGTTCTGACACTGTGGTGCTGCTTTTCCACTTCTCCCACTGCCTTCCATCCCTTGGAAGATGCAGGAAAATTCATGCGTCCTTCTATACTCATTTTTGCTCCTCTGTCAAATAAAAATCATCCTCCTCCTCTGTCAAATAAAGAGCATCCTGCTCCTCTATCAAATAAAAAGCATGCTGCTCCTCTGTCAAATAAAAATCATGCTGCTCAGGCACTGCAGCTCCCAGGGCTGGCAGGGCCCTCATTCCCTAAATATGCTGTATGTGGTCTACTGGAAACTGGAAACTCTACTGGAAACCAACTTGTCTTTTGTGATCATTTCCCCACGTGCTCAGTGGTTCAAATGTTTTATTTTGAATAAAAGGCTTTTCTCCCCTCCTAGATGTGCTGGTGGATACATCTGCCTGGATGTGGGAAACTATAGGGCTGGAATTGAAAATGAGGATAAGTGGGTTGACACTTGCCCAAGATAATTGATTTGCATTTACAACAGGGAAATATTTAATTCCAAACCTTCCAACTGGGTGCCACGATTTCACAAAGTAATGTCAAATTTAACCCTCACTTATTGTAAGTTCCCCCCCAAATATATTTACTATGGAAATTATTCATGTAAAATAATTAATAATAATAACTTCCTATAATAATATCTAGCTAATTAAAAACTAAGAAAGACTGTGATCTGCATCTGGTTTTCACCTTGCCCTGTCCTGTTGGCCCTTGCTTTTGGGATTCCTGTATCACACATTCCACAGCTATCAAAGCTTCCCAGGGCTCAGGGTATTCAGTCAGAGGTTCAGTTAGGTCTCCTACTTCGGTACAGTTTGCAGAATAAATCCTGTCCCAGCTGAGGCTGGAGCAGCAGCCTGGCCCTGGTGGGCTCAGGGCAGAGCCCTCGGAGTGAGCGGAGCCTCAGCCCGGCGGCTGCGGGGGCTGCAGCCCCCAGCCCCACACGGCCCCAGATGGGTTTGTTTGCTGTAAACACCGGGGCTGTGCCAGGGGATTGCAACAGCTCTGTCAGGCTGTGGTGAGCAGCTCGCTGGCGGTGCCAGAAATGACAGTGAAATGACAGTGACAGGAACCCCAGGCTCCAAACAGAACCCCTGAGCCTCACCTGCCCCGTCCCCTGCCCACCGGGGCGCGGGGGCTTTGGGACAGATTTCTATAGTGAACAGAGGAGCTTCGGTTTGAGAAATGAATGTGATGGTGACACGATGGGAAAATATTTCAGAGCAACATGATGAAACAATTACTTGGCTGCAGCAATTGAGGAAGGGAATCACAAGAACTAGAGAAAGTGCCTGGAGCCGCTCTGTGAAGCACAAGGGGCGCGGTGGCTCCAGCAGAAACAGAGCTCTGCTCATTTCCCAGCCTCTGCCATCCACACACAGCTCAGAGGTGGATGTTTCTGACAGGGATTCTGAGCCCAGGTGTCCTGGAGCAGTAAAACACAGCTCCTGTCTCTGTTGCTGTCTGCAATGCAGAAGGCCAGAAAATAAACCAAGAATGTAACGTATTGAGCTACTTCAGCGTGTCTAACACCTTCCTGTACAAGGAATATCTGGGGGATAACTTGGCACAAGGAGATGAAGAGAATTACAAAAATAAGGAGTAATTATCAAGGAGTTTGGTTGCTTAGAGGAATGCAAGCTGGCCCCCAGCCAAGAACACTTCAGTTAAGCACACAAGCCAGCCTCGGTGCCAGCTCTGTGAAGAAACCCAACCTCTGCACAGGGCTGCTCTCCTGCTGCTGAGTTATTGATGGCCTCTCAGGGTGGCACAAAACATTTCTGTGCTTGAAGTTAAGAACTGTGCTGATTGCTGGGCTGAGTCCCCAAATCTGAAGGAGTAGGAGAGATGGCAGAAGGCCTTGATGTCTGAGTGCAGCTACAGTGTCCTCAACCCCTCCTAAATTACAGAGCTGCAGAGTTAATGAGTGCAGAACACTGACAGAAATTAAGATGTAAGGGATAAATACAGAGCTTTGGAACAAGAGAGACAGTTTCTGGTCCTGCCTTTTGCACCAGTTTTTCATAGACCTTTATATTAACAGTTAGCCCCCAAACAGAAGAGAGGCTCAGGCAGGTATGTGCATCTGCAGTTCCAGGTGCAGTTGCCATAGCTGCAGGTGGATTTGCCTGTTCCGTATTTAGATCCTGATCTTACACATGAGCTTCATTTTGTACATGTAGCTGTAGTGATTTCAGTGGAACTATTATTACTGGCATGAGTAATGATAAGTGCATAAATCTGTATTTACATGGGATGTATTTACATGGATCTGTATATACATGGATCTCAGATCACGGTGTCTCTGGGAAAATTGTTGTGCCTTGCTCAGTTTTGCAGCACATGCCCTGGCAAATTCTGAGCACTTCATTTCATGTGTTTTCAAATGTGAGAGAGCTGATTTGGCTGTCACTTGCTGAGCAAAAGGAGCTTGCAGTGGCTTCAGCACTTCTGTATTTCCGAGGGAAAAGACTTCCAGCACCAGGACACCCGAAAAGTGGGGTCCAGCCGGTGTTCCATCAGCTCCTGGGCTCCAGCTGCACCCTCGGGTGTGTGTGGTGCCCACACAGCAGAGCAGAGCAGCACAGAGGCTGCCAGGGTGTGGGTGTGAGGAGGGCAGAGCCTGAGGGGGCTCGGGCGTGGAGACCCTCAGGGCAAACCCGGCTGTCCCTGGGGAGTGAGGAGCCCCCAGCAGCCCCAGGAGCCCTGCTGCACTCAGGGAGCCCTTCTGGGCTCGGTGCTGGCCAGGCCTGGCAGCCAGGGCCCAGAGCTGGGGTGAGAGTGCCTGGCTGCTGATCAAAGGGCTCTTGAGCAATCACCCCCTGCACATCAGCAGGAGCTGCTGCCAAGAGCCACGGACTTCTCTGGGCTGGAGACAACTGATAAAGCAGATGCTGAGAAAAGCAGTGATGCCTGCATTGGGCAATCTGAGTGAGACTTATGGCTACTGGAAAATGTTATTTGGATTTTAGCTCTGCAATTGCAGAGGCCTGATTTGCTAATGGCTCCCAGTTTGTAGCATGCATGTGTTTAGTTTCTATTTTTGCAGAGCATTTTATTTAGAGGAATGGATACTCCCACTTTATGGGGAAATCTAATACCCTTTGGCAGTTCTTCCTCTGCCAGTGACAAATGTGGGTTGATTGTGCCTTCCCCAGAACGAGGGGGGCTCTCCTGCCAGCCTGGCCTGTGAGGGCCAGGGCACTCTCTCCTCTTGCCTGGTTGTAGGGGGCACAGCCCTTGAGCAAGGCTGGCAGGGTGGGAAGGGGTTGGCAAAAGGGACAAGGAGGCAAATCTGCACGAGGTGAAGGGGCCTGGGAAGAAGGAAGCTACACCCTCCAGCCCAGGGTTCTGGGTAGGCTGCTGCAAGTGGTGCCAGTGATGGGAACCACTTCCAACAGCCCAGGGACGATTTCCCCACTGACCTCAGGGCAATGTGAAGTGAAAATTTCACTCAGGTGTTTTCTGCCAAGTCTCAAAGGCAGTCCTGGGGAAGGACTAAGGACTTCAGTAGCAGGTGCTCCTCTGCACGAGCCCTGCAGGAGCTTTGTGACCAGAGGGACTCTGACTATTAATGAGCCCTCAGCTCAGCCTGCTGTTTACTGCAGGACGGGGCCTTTTATTGCACAGAGGAGGGAACTCCCTGCTCAGCCCTCCAGGTGGTCCCTCCAGGGCAGGGTTGAGGCACTGGTGAGAAGGGGTGGGGTTGGGTGGGAGAGGCTTTCATTGCTGCCCTACCTGTTCTGGGCATAAATTGAAATGATCAGTCTCTAAATCCTGCCAATTAGGAATGCTTTACTGGCATGAGAGCCAGTTTACTATGACAGGTAAAGGAAAAATGTTTCTCCCTTTTTTTTTTTTTTAAAGAGGCAAAACCTTGCTCCAACACAGAGCAGGGGCACGGGGAACAGCAGGGACCCTGTGGGGTGCCTGACCTTGCCCAGACAGGCAGGGGCTGGGCAGGATTCTGCAGCACTGAGCAGCTCAGGGACAAATCCCTCCTGACTGCCTGTGTGCCCCTCCAGCAGTGCCAGTCTGCCAGGGAGCCCCCAGGGCTGGGCAGGGGGCTGCAGTCCCCCACAGCACCCTGTGCCCTGCAGGGACCCCCCATTCCAGCTGGCACCAGGAGTGGGGAGAGAAACACAGGGGTCACCCTTTCCCAGGCTCCAGCTGCCAACAAAGTGCCACCTGCTTAGGAGAGCAAAATGAGATCCTTTTACAAGACTGAAAGTGCTAACCAGGGCAGAAGCTGTGCTCTCAGTCAGTGCCTTCCTAATCTGATCCACAAATTCCTGTAATGAGGAGTCAAATGGACCTTTGGGTTTGTTACCTGTTGCTTTCTGCAGGAATTGCTCTGTGTTTCCACTCTTCTCTCTCTCTCAGGATTACTGCAAGGGCCAGAAGCACAACTGTCCCTCACCCCAAACCCTTCCCAGACAGTAATTTGACCACACAGAGTCTGGCTCATTGTACAATACATGCTAAATAGGCAGATGCTATTAGAAAGTAATTTTTTCCCTAGCTGAGCAGCCTGTCCCTCATTAGGAAATCCTCTGTAGGGGCCGTATTTTTATCCTGCCCCATAATCTCAAGGTATTTAAGATCACCCTCAGAACTGGATAGCATCTTCCCTTTTCTGCCTTGAAAACTCTGCCTTTCCCGAGCTGCACTGAGCCCTCAGCCCTGTCCTGTGGCAGTTTGTGATTCGTGGTGCTGCTGGGAGCTGCCACAGCTTCACCCAGAGCGCAGTGCCAGGGTCCAGGGACAATGACAATAAACCTCCCATGCTCACACCTGGCAGGATGGGGAAGCACTGAGGGGGGTTCCAAAGGCACCTTTCAGAGGCTGATGGAAAGGTTCAGGGAATTGAGCAGAGTTTTGTAGTTCTCAGGATCCTACAGGGCAGAAAATGAAGCAGCACTGGAGAGGACTCTGCTGGATGCCCGAGTGTGGCCCAGCACAGCCCCTGGGTCACCCTTGGTGGGATGAGCTCTGTGCCTTACCTGCCTGAGCGACACCAGAGAGGGGAATTTCCCTTCAGCAGTGACCACGGGACCAGTGACAAAAGCCAGGTAAATATCTGTTCAAGGCAAAAGTTAAAATCAAAATTTTGCATATTATCATTTTTACTTGTCTACTTCTCGCTGTAGGAATTTTATATTTCAGATGAAATGCTAAAAACGTGTCTCCAGCAGCTCCAGCAGCAGCCTGAGTGCCCCAGCCTGATGATGTGACACATCTGGCACTTAACTCTGGGGGCCTTCCCACATGAGAGAAATGGCCCAGGGAGGGGAATGCACATTTCCAAGCGAAACAGAAACGATAGAACAGTTCCTGGTGCACAAGCCAATTTCTAAGGCCAAATCCAGCTCTCTGCAAGTCCAGGGGAAAGGTCATCAGGAATCAGGAAGAAAATTGCTGCATTACCAGCATTGCAGCAACAGAATCAGCTCACAGGGAGGGACAGCAGGGACAGTGGGATGTCACCCCCGGCTACTGGCAGCGGTCCCCTCGTCATTAGCCTCATTAAGGTGGTCATGTCCAAGCCAAACAAGCACACACTCCAGCCACTAACATGAAAGACATCAATTAGATTTATATAAGGGCATTGCAAAATGCTGGGTAATAAATCCTGCCTCCAAAGAGCAGCAGGAGGATTCTGTGCCCTGCCAGGTTCTCCTGGGCAGCAGCCCCGGCCCGGCTGTTTTTGGGCATTGCCCTGCCTGGTGCCAGCCCTTGCTCGGTGCAGTTGGTGTGGGGGACAGGGGCACCGCTGGCACCGCTGGCACCGCTGCCTCAGGCTCGGGCTGGCGCTCACCCCGTGAGTCACAGGCACCGAGATTGCAAAGCGTGCATATGCAAATGCTGATTAAAGCCATCAGCACAGGCACTTACCCGAGCTGCAGTCCCGTCCCACAGCCCCGCTCCGGCGTTTGGGAGCGCTGGTTCCCGGCAGCCGCCCCACAAACTGCTCCAAGAACTGATTTTTCCTCGAGTAGTTCCAGGAAGGAAAAGGAAGGGAGAGGGTTTGCCAAGAGACTTCCTGACAGTCCTGGGGAGTGGTACAAAGCCAGGAGCTGGTGGGGACAGCTGGGGACGAGCAGGAAGGATGGCGAGTCAGGCACCCTCTTCTTCAATCTGCCCATCTCTAGGACCGTGTCAACCCAAACAACGTGGATTTCCATCTACTAGTAAATATTCTGACACAGGAAAAGACTATGTGCCAGATTTTGACTCTATTTACATTGAATTACCTGAGATTAGAATCTGAAACTAGAAACTTTCTTTATACAGCTACAAATAGCTATATTATGCATTTTTAGGGGGTTAAGAAAAGGAGGAAATCATAACCACAGAAGTCATAAAGGCAACTTATCCCAAGCCAAATAGTTTTGTTTCTAATGCAGGGTTTTAATTATAACATGTCATATAATGATGACATAGTGCTATAATAGGCAAATATAATGCATTAATCTGATATTATATTCTGGCTTTAACAATAGGTGCAGCGAACCAGCCTTAGTGGATAACTCATTCAGAACCTCTCTGCACACTCCACCTAGATACTTATCTGCCTCTTTAATTAAGTGGAGGGAAACTTCTTGAGGCCATACCCATAAAGCCAGTCTCTGATGATAGCAGAGTTACTGGAAGCCTTTGGTAATCCTTTACACCCACGTTCTGTGGTTAGCTTCCAACTTGGGCTCTTTCCTTCTCACTTTGGAACCACCTATTTATCCCCCAGCGTAAATCCCCGGCTGCTTTTGTGCCGAGGGGCACAAAGGGCTCCGGTTTGTTTGAGCAGCACTCAGCAAATCGCCATTGGCTCCTCAGGACGGGGCCGGGCTTCTGAGGGCAGCACTGGAAAAAACAGCTTTGGCACATTTTCACTCACCAGTACCTGCCTGGAGCAGGGCAGAGGTGGGCAGTGCCACCCGCCCCGAACCCGGGGTGCCAGGCTGTCCCCAGGGACACCACGGCTGCAGTGGGAGCAGCACTGGGACTCCTGGGGCACAGTCCTCTCTCCTGGTTCCACGGGTCCTGTGGAGCTTTGTGTACATGAAATCCCCCTTTTCTGGTTGCCTCAGGCAGGGAGAGTTGGGAGGATTTGCCCACTGGGAGGAAAATCAAATTTAACTAATATATTCTCTCAGAGAAGGAGGTTCCTGGGATGCAGTGCCCGCTCTCTGCTTGGGATCTTTGAGAGAAATACCCTGCTCTGAGGCTGGAGCTACAGAAATCACAAAGGGACAGCATGGGAATGGCACCGAGGGGAGCACAAGGACAGCAGTGCCAAGGCCATGCCAGCCAAAGTCCCTGCAAAGGGTGACAGTCCCTGCAGCAGCACAAAGGCCACTGCCATGAGGCCCCTGCACTGCAGCCTCACCTGAGCAATCCACACGGGGTGAGCACAACCAGAAAGGCTCCAGCAGCTGCTGCCTCCATTTCCTTTTCCTTTTCCTTTTCCTTTTCCTTTTCCTCTCCTTCTGTGGCTCACTTCCCTGCTCTCCTCCAGGCTTTTCCTGTATGAAGGGCTCTGCTAATGACCTTTGAACAGGCCATGTTGGGAATGTCACTGCAAAGCTCCTTAATCTTATGGTGGCGCCTGGATAATGTGGTGATGGGCACTGAAATGCAGAAAAACAGACAGACAGATAGTGAGATAAGATTAGATACAGGAGTAATTTAGTCACTCATCATACAGAGCAGCTGACATAAGTTCATTTGTAAAGCCAACTGCTAAAATTGCTTTAGAAGTCCTTACATTTGAATTCTGTTGAGAGGCAGACCTTTGATCTGGATTGTTTTGGTGGCATGTGCATCATTTGAATGGAAGCTCACCTGGCCAGGTAGTACCAGACCAGTCATTCCTGGCATTCTCCACAGGGGAAGAGTGTCCATGCAAATCCATCCCTTAGGATGGCTCGGGGCAGGAGATAACTGAGCATCGTGGAACAGACACCGAAGGCATGAGCTCCATGCTGGGCTGATATGCAGAATGAATCATGGATACTAAAGGGCTCAGACAACTGTATATATGACTAAATGTAACCCCAAAACACTCCTAAAGTAGGCATGATCAGAAAAGAAAAGCAGAAAAATTAATAGATAAATGTTATTCCTTCTCTTGTTCATTAATATTTATTAAATCACACTGTGAGGGAGATAGAGGAGGAAGGGAAATAAAACAGATCTGTCCAATTCCCTATTGTTCATACCACTTCTTTATTTCCTGCATTCATTGCAGGGGAAATTATTTACATTTGCATGCTATGTTTTTGTAATTTGGCATTAAAATTTTTCAAAGACACTTCCTAGGGCAGTTTATTTTTGAAGTGGGTTATTTGTTTTCACCCTGAATGTGAGGCCACACAGAAGCATCCCCAGCCATGGAAGAAGCAAGGGAGTTAACGCAGGGCTGTGGAGGGGGTTGGTCCCTGCTCTGCTCTGGGGGGCACTCCCAGCACTGACACTTTGCAGGGCTCGGTCCCTTGAAGCAAAATCTGCCAAGTGCACGAGTGAACCACAGAGAAATGGGTGCAGGTCTTAATTAGTGACTGCTGAACTCTCAGAAGATTCTGTGGTTGAATTAGAATAAGCACTCAGAAGTTCAAATGTTAAGCAGAGTCTCTTCTGTTATCATGATGGGAGTCCCTCTCTGGAGCTGCCTCACTCATCCCATCTTTGATATTTCCTGACCAAAGCCCTCACAAGCAGCAGCTGGCACAGAAAGCAGCTCCCTCCTGGTGCCCCCCGAATCAGGGATTGCAGTGTGAGCAGCAGCGTCCACACAGCCCCTCCTGCAGCCTCGTACCCTCCTGTGGCATTCACCCGGCTTTAATCCTGCTGAACTGCTGGAATCCTCATTTCCTGACCATTTGGGAAGCTCAGCCTCTTCCTGAAGGCTCCTGCCTCTTGCCAGTGCCACAGTGAGGGAGCCAGACCCCATTTTTATCTCATTTATGTCCCTGCACGCTGGGAAGCCCGAGGTGCAGCTGCCTGGGGAGATGCTGATGTTGTGGTGGGCTGGCCCCACAGCTCCTCCCTGGTGGGATGTGCATCCCCCAGGGGACAGATCCCGTGGGTTTTCCTGCCCTTGCTGTGCTGTGATGGGCACCAGGGAAGGGGGATTGTCTGCACAGAGGTGTCCATGGGCAATATTCCTGCAGCCCCCGGAGCTCACAGTGTGCAAGGGGCTGCAGAGCACCCAGGAGCTGCCAGGATCTGTCTGGGACTCAGGCAGGAGCACAAGGCCAGGAGCTACGAGAGCTGTACCAGCACTCACAGTGTCTTTGCACAGGAGCAAACACTGCCCTTGTCATGTGTGTACTCAAAGTCTGCAAAGAGTGGTCCAGCTCGAGAATAAATGCAGTAATTGAGTTTTTCCCTGGTGCTCTGTGTGCCAAATATCTGCTAATCAAGCCCTAAAGTGTGCTATTGGCTGAGGCAACCATTTAAAAATAGGTACTGAAAAAAGTATTACGTAGTAGAGTAAAAGAACATTGTTTTAATTTGATTTTCAGAATTGCCAAGCAGCAGGCAGCTCTTGTTTGTTTAGTTTTGGGTTTGGGGTTTTTTCTTGAGAATCAATCACTCACACATTTCCGCTTGGGTTTTGGAACATGACTTTATATCCTTATTTTTTTGAGGAACATTGGCCAAATTGCTGGCTGTCAGCTGGGATCTTTATCAGGAAATCTGTAACTGAACATTCCAGGCCAAGATGCACAGAAACCAAAACTGGGCAGAAACTTGCGTGGAATGGTGGCAGTCACACTGCAGTATGTGAAGCAGTAGCAGGGTTAAAAATCCCAGTTCCATTAAAAAGCCAGGTTCAGCAGAGGCAGCAGAAACCTATTTTTGTGAACCTGGGATGTGAGTTTTTGTGTTTGGAGGCATAAGAACCCTCCTCACAGCACGGTGACTTCCAAAGCTCTGAATGAATAACTGTAGCTGATGAATAACTGCACCTACAAACAAAATCTTAATTGCAAAAGAAAGGAACAATAAGGAAGAGTTAATCCTTTTTTTCATTTTATTCAAAGCTTAGAAAAGTTTAGGTTGGAGTTTGGGTGAAGGTTTGGTTGCTGCCTTTTCCCCTTTTATCTGAACCAGCTCACTCAGACCTAATCTTCATCATCTAAACCACAGGATTAACACACAAAATAACTTTGGAGCAAGCCAGGTCCAAGCAGGAAGCTGCAAGTACCATCATGTCTTGGTGATATTAGCCAGCAGAATAACTGTGGTTTCTTCAGTTTTTGGTGGTGTGTTTTTCTGGTTGGTTGTTTTTCTGGTTTTGTTTTGGTTTTGTTCTAATTCACTACATTATGTTTTCCTTGAAAGGGCCTGGAGTTTTTGCTTCTTCTTTGTGTTGGAAGCGTTCAGATTCCTGGTCTCACTCCTGGAGGGAATGCTCATTCTCCTGCAGGGAATGTCCATTCTCCTGGAGGGAATGCTCACTCTCCTGGAGGGAATTTCCATTCTCCTGGAGGGAATGTCCATTCTCCTGGAGAGAATGCTGATTCTCCTGGAGGGAATGCTGATTCTCCTGGAGGGAATGCTGATTCTCCTGGAGGGAATGCCCATTCTCCTGGAGGGAATGCTGATTCTCCTGGAGGGAATGCCCATTCTCCTGGAGGGAATGCTGATTCTCCTGGAGAGAATGTCCATTCTCCTGGAGGGAATGCCCATTCTCCTGGAGGGAATGCTGATTCTCCTGGAGGGAATGCCCATTCTCCTGGCCAGTCCCAGCTGACCCTCACACCACACAGCCCAGCACTCTCCCTCTGCTGAGCTCCCAGTGCAAAGCCTGCAGCCCCGTCCTGCCTCCCCTGCCTGCCCAGGTTTGAAGGGCAGCAGCTGCCCCTGCATCCTGAGAGGGGACTGGTCCTGCTGGGTGCCTCAGGGCTGGAGCACTCCTGGCCTGGCTGTCCTGGGAAAAGGGACCCTCCTTTCCTCCTCCTCGGAGGATGCCAGTGGGGTTTAGGTGGGAACTCTGCACTGAGCTGCTCAGATCCCAGCAGTTCTGGGCATGTCCAGACAAAAAGCTGCTGGTACTGGAAGAAATGTTATCCCAAGGAGGGAGTAACCTATGGAATTGTAAGTGCTTAAGTCCTCCTTTGCATCTGGCCCAAACTTGCAAAAGAGGAAGAGCCAAATGCTCAGAGGCAGCTTCCATTTTATGGCTTTAAACTGTGCAAAAGAATTCTGGAGTCTTTCACTTTGCACCTGCATTTGTGTTGGAGTGAGGGAGAGCCTCAGTCAGGCAGGGAGAGGTTCTGGGTCTCTGCTCTGTGTGTTCAGAGGGGCAGGGAGGGCCCCTGCAGCAGAGTCCAGTCTCCTGTGTGTGCCACCCTCAGCAGAGCCCCGTGGTTGGAGCACTGGGTGCTGCTTGGGCAATGCCATGGAGCAGCCACTTTCCTTGGAACGTTTTCTCTTCATTGTGCTGCTCCTTCCCAGCATTTCACAAACCGCCACAAAGACGACGACAAAAAGGGGGAAAAAACCCTTCTCCAAATGAATAGTGTGTGTCCCTTCCCTCACTATCCCAACAGCCTTGGCAAGCTCACAGGAGCCAGGCAGAGCTGGTCTCTGCTGGCTGTTGCTCTTTGCACAATTTTATGATAATTTGGGGGAGTTTTCACGATGGAATTGTAAAAGCACAAGGAGGGAAGCCAGGACTCAGCCTTCATTCCTAGTTCTGCACCAAGACCTGTTTGCATTGGGATGAGGATTTTGGTTGTCCCATTGGCACAGACATTGTTTTATCTATTTGCTGCCTCTGTTATTTCCAGGGCTTTCTGAGGCTCAAATCAAAACATTAGCAAAATATGCTGATGAATCTGCAAAACAAATTATAAACCTGAGAACTGTGACCTCCTTGCTCTGATTCAAAGGCTACTAAAGATAATGCAAAGGCATCCTCTGACTCCTGCATGCTTTAGACTGCAGGGCAGTCCTTGGTCAGGTGGAAAAGGGAAGGAAAGCCAGTAGAAATCAGGGGAGAGGTGGAAGGACTTCAAGAGATATGAATGGGAATGAAAAGAAACCCTCAAGGGATGCTGGAAGCAAGGCTTCTGTCCAGGCTTGGCTTAAACACACAAATTTAGGGACTCAGCTTTCGCAGCTTCTTGGCTCATCCCTGGAAGAAAACAGCTTCCTGTCCTAACCTCTTAATGGGAGTTGTGTTTGTCATTCACAGTACTTTTCATACCTGAAAGAACAACTCAGTTCTGTTTTCATGGCAGAGTTCCCAGTGATTTCACTGTGAGCACAGCTCACATCCTCCCATTCTCTGCTCTCAGTCCTTTCCCCTCTTCCCAGCTGTGAGGCTGCACTGGTCCCCTCCCCTCTCCTGCTCCTTCTTGGTCTCTCTTTCTTTGACACAAGTGCTAACTCCATCTAAAGATCATATTTATTTCTTTAGCAACTAAAACAGTAAAAGGGGAAGTTAGCTCAAACAGAGCCTTGTGCAGGCCATTCAGGACATGTCCTGCTTGCAGTGACAATGTCCTTTCTCCTGGCTTTCCCCATCCCCTTTACAGACAGGTTCAGCTCTTCCCGAATGGGTTTGGAGAGCAGGGCCCTGGGCAGTGCTGCTGCCACAAGCAGTCTGTAAAGGGAGATGTGAACATCCCAAAGCACAAATACAAAACCAAAGAAAAGAGTGAACAAAAATGTCTTGCTGCCCTTGAGAATGAAACCCCAGGACTGCACTGCTGTTTCAGCAGTGTGGGTTCCAACCAGCCCTGGCTTTGGGCTCAGCTCTGAGTACCTGGCCTTGGTACCTACAGCTGCCCTCTCTGCCTCCCAACATCTCCTTTTAAACTGCTTCCCAACAAGGGGCAGGCTGCACATAAAACCTGGAAAGTTTATCTAAACCCAGGTTTTTCTGAAGTCATTCCAAGGCTTTTATTAAAATGAACCCTGCAAAGATCTATAACCACAATCCACTAATAACCATGCCATGTCTAACCCTCATGTCATCAGTGACCATCTGCTGTCATGGATGGTGGGAAGGGGGAGAATATGAACACTGATTATATAAGGAGATGCTCTGAGTTGTGATCAGAGATGGGTCTTTTTCTAAAAAGATATGAAATTGGATTCACTAGCAGCAGTGACAAAAAAGACATTTGATACTTTGATCCAAATATTTATTTTTGTTTTAAGGGTTTTTAAAATATAATTAAGTACCAAACTAAAATGGAAACTCTAAATCCCAAAGCTAAAATGTTTCACCTACAAAATGTAAATTTGTTGGGAATCTCAGGGTGATATAACCAAACCAGTCAGCTGAAACTGGTTGTAGTTCCCAAGGCTTTTTGATTTCCCTAGGTTTGAGCATTTTGGGTAGGATTCTCTGCTGCTGGAGGGAGAAGCAGAGGTGTCAGAGCAGGCTCAGCCCAGCAGTGCAGGGGATGGCCCTGTCCCCTCCCTGCTGTGCAGGGCGGGTCCCACTTTGCTCCCGTGTGTCACTGGCACGCAGGGACACTGAACACACAAACTGCACCAAACAACCAAAGCCAGGACATTCCTGGTGCCACAGGAATAGGGGTCATCATTAGAGCAGGGCTTCATTTCCCTCAACATTTTCTTCAGGCCTGTCCCCAAAAGAAATCCCAGGCAGGTGATTTATTGTTTATCCACACGACATTTAAGCAGCATATTTAATACAGTTGCAGTTCATACTTTAAATTCAAACATAGCATCAATCCAACAATTTTTGGCAATTAAAAGGCAGGAATGGAGTGTCAGGAATCCAAGGAGACTCTGACCTAATTTACATGGTGTTGCTCTCAAACGCTGGCAGCACGGAGAGCATCTTTTGAAAATGTTTCTATTAGAAGCTGATGTTTATGATCACTCTCAGCTCGGCACAAAAACATTCTTCTAAACATTTACATTTCACATTCTTTAGAACAGTTGAAAAATGTTGGCTTGCAGTTATCCCCAGTGCAGAGAGGCTGTGAGGAATGTTGTAGTAAAGCATTAATAGCCCTGTACTTTTCTTGTTCTTTGATTTACTGTGTGGTAGGTTTTATCCCAGTTGTGTTCTTGATGTTGCCAGTGCTGAATCGCGTTTCACTCAAACAACATGAGCCTGCGTTTATTTTTCTAGCTAAAAAACCCAAAGTCAATTAATTTATTAACAAGACTTTATGCTCATGTTATGGTCACCATTTGGAGACATTCCCATTGGAATATATTTCCTAGATACTCTTGCAAAACTCCCCAGCAGAGTCAGAAAAGGAGCATTTTCCAGGAGATGCATACACAAAGGAAGGACCGGTGCTGTTCTCTTTGCTGCCATGTTCTGGTCACAGTGTAAAGAATCACCAACAGAATCAATGATACAGCCCCAGGTCAGTGCCTGTGGCTCCAAGGTGACACTTCCATGAGTGAGAGCCGTGCTTGGGTAAGGGCTCTGTGCTGTGGCTGCTGTGGCAGAGCTGTGAGCTCCCCAAAAATGCCATTTGCAGTGGACTGGTTGCTCCTTCCTGCTGCTGCTTCCTGCTCTGGGATTGCCCAACCCCAGCCAGCCTGAGAGCACAGCAGAAAGGCTCAAAAAAACCAGCACTGGCTTTATCCTTCCCCAGGAGGACTGTTTCCAAAGCTGTGCTTTTAAGGTACAACTAAACTGCAGATTGGGTGTGTATAAATGAGCTCAGTGTGTTCCCCATCCCACAAACCATTTCAGGATATCTGTGGACACAGTTAAAGGGATTAGGACTGGGCTTGGACCACGATGAAGCCCTGACCTGTGCCAGCTCCTGGGAAGGCCACGGCAGCCGGTGGTACCTGGGGAGTGCAGGGCTGGATGGGAACAAGGATGTCCCCACACAGCTCCTGTCCTGCCAAGCCCTCCCTGCAGTGGCAGTGCCCCGAGTGGGACAGTCACTCCTGCCCTGGGGTCTGCAGGGCCAGCCCTGGTGCTGTGTGCTGGATCCCTGGGCACTGTCACTGCCCTCCTTCTGCCCGGGGTGTGTCCCCCCTGCCAGGGGACACTTAAGCCACTGTGGCTCCCAGTCACAGCCTTGGCTCCTTGTGCTGCCAGCTGGAGATGTGAGGCTGATGGAGAGCTTCGTTCTATGGCACTGGGGACAAGAATAAAATTTGCTGTATGCCTTGTTGGCAGCAGTAATAGAGAACTCCAGGCAAGGGAATTTTACAAATTGTGAATGCAAATTGTAGGTGTGAAGTCTTAATTGCTGTTCATAATTAGGCAACAATACAAACAAACTGTAGGCATACAATGCCCTTCATCAGAGGAATTCAGGCAGCTCAGAAAGTTCATTACAGTCTCATCAGGACAGGGAGACCCCCTGAAGCAGCTGAGGCACCTCTGCAGAGCTGTGGCACAGAGCCTGGCACAGAGCCTGGCACAGAGCCTGGCACTGGCAGGTCAGGAATGTGCTCATTCCAGCAGCTCTGAGCTCCCGGCCAGCCCAGGGCTGGTGGTGCTCAGGGAGAAGCTTTTATTCGGCAAGATAAAAGCTGGGACACTCTGGCTTACATCAAACTTGTTTGGGAATATTTGCAAACTCATGGAAACAAAAGACAATGTCTCTTGACAACACATTTTAGAGTAATTCTGTGCAAGAACACTCTCATTCCAGAATGAAAATGACCACACAAAGACTGATTCAAAACCAAATCCCTGCCAGCCTTTAGAAACTGAAAGTCCCATTTTAAAGTTAAAGGCATTTACAAAAAGCCCATGTTTTTATTTAGCTTGTTGTTTGCAGTGTGTTCACCCCCCAGAGCAAGGACCCCACATCCCAGCAGTCTGGGGGATCTCGAGGGGTTGCCTCACTTCAAACAAAGCTCCCAAAATCAAGCACAGCCATCACAGATGCTCAGTGGCTCCTTTCAAGGCAGGCAATGAAAGTGGAGGCATTTTTGAGGGGGTTTCAGAATTTTAGCCTGAAACTGGGAGAGGATGGAGCTGGAATTACTGCACTCAGAGACATGTCCTGTGAGAACAAGTTACCAATCAATAATCTATATTCACATACAGTAGCATACCCAGGTCTCTGTAGGAAACTGTAACACCACAAGCCCTAAGTTAATAGAATCTGAGTATGAGCAGTGTCGTGAATAGCACTAATAACTGGACAAAGAAACAAAGGGAGCAGCTCCGAGTGGGTGGGAAGCAGGCTGGCCAGGAGGAAGGCAGGAATAATGAGGCACCTGGTTCCAGGAAGGGCCAGAGGTGAATTCACCTTCTGGTCAATCAGGTTTAAACCCAGAACAACCACTGCTGAAGTATCCATTGCTTCTGGCTTTGGTAAAAGTCAATTAGAGACCCATTTATATTATAAAACCTCATTTTAGGAAATAAAAGAGTGGAGAACTTCAAAGGGCTGTCCACAGAAGGTTGGAGCACAGTGTACACTGAGCCTGGGACCAATGGGTGCCAGTCCCTGAGCAAATGGGAATTCTTTGGCCTTCCAGGGTAAAGCCTTTAAAAGAGTGGCCTCTGGTTGCAAAACTGAAGCCAGAATTGAAATATTTTATATTTGTTTGCTTTACATTTTACTTGTTTGCTTCCTCCCAGTCTAGTATCTAAATGTTCAATTTTAATTGTTTCTTAATAAACACTTGCTTTGCCTGCCCTTGGGGAAGAGGTGGGAGAAGCCAAAGCTGTGGAGCTCCAAGCCCTGGAGGTCCTGGGCTGAGGGAAAGCAGCACAAGGGGATAACCCTGAGGAACCTCTGCAGGGACAGTGCCAATGCCAAGAGCCAGTGCAGGGGCTGGCAGTGCCAGGTTTTCACTGGGGCTGCCTTTGGTGGCACGGACAGGACCCTTCCTGAGGCACAGGAGAGTCCCCAGGGCTCCGAGTGGTGCTGTACAATGAGGAGATCAAAGCCACACCACGGGTTGGTGACAAAGCTGGAAAGAATCCAGACTGCCAGCTCCCTGTCCTAAATACCAAATGTGGTCCTGCCTTCCCTAGGATAAAAGCATAAGGAAAAATATTGTAAAAGCTTTCAAGAAGCAGTGTGGATTTTGCTGTTAAAAGGAGGAAACATTATCAAAGGATCAGAGAATTCCACAAAGTAACACAACAGTTACTATTGCAAAACGCTGGGGGATCTCTTCTGTGGTACGGAGTTATTCAGTGGCTCGGACTGACAGCAGTGTTTCTTCGTCCTCCACAGTCGTAAATTCTTTTTCCTGTTTTGGATAAGTTCAATGAATTCAACCCTTTTGGCTTCAATGAGAGCCAGACCTTGCCTAAAATGTGATATTTTTATTGTCCTTTCCATAGAACATTTACGCTGTGTTTATCAGGTTCATTTCTCTCTTCATTAGAAGTTGATCACAACACCATTAGCACAGCTTTAATGTCATGAGAATCACACTCTGTAGGGTGCATCCTATGACTGCCTCAAAAATCTCTCCCTGTGGATATTTTGTCTCTGTGAAATAGTCTGGTTCCAACTATTCATCTTTGCCAAGAAGAACAATGTTACCAATTATTCCTACAGTGAGAAATAATCAGAACAATCATTTGTTTTCTTGCAGCTGGTTGTACATGTCCTTCATCAGAAAATTCAGCTATGAATTAGAAAAATTTCCTTCCATCTTCCCAGGCTCTTCAGTCTGTGCAGGATTCATGGTCTGTCTCTGCATCAGATGAGTTATTTTACCTGGGAGGTAGGAATTGTTCCAAGTTCATAGCTACTCCAGACATAATTCATTTTTATTAAGGAGACTGGCAGAAAGCCTATCTACGAAAAATCTCCAGTGTTATTATGCAGAGCGTAGAAGAGTTAACAGTGACCCAGTAAAGGAATATAAAGGTGGTTTTGCCAAGAGAAAAGATCTGTCATTACTGAAAAGAAATGGGATTAAATTACTGAAAGAGCATTTCTGATCATGCAACCAAGGAAATGCAGAACAAAACTCCAGAGCGCAGAGGGGTCAGTGAGTCCTCGCCTGGGAAGAAGGAACTACAGATTCTTCTTCAGAAAAGGGAATCTCAGAATCCAGGGCCTGAGCTCAGAAACCCAAACATTCTCACTAAAAATACAACCAGATCGTGTTGGTGTACTGGGACATGAGCAGCTTTAGGAGTTTGCTGGGATTCTGCTGGAACGTGCAATTCACACAAATAATTCCAACGTGCCATTCCCTCACAGCTCCCGGGGCTCTCTGTGCACACAGGGGGGAAAAATCTGCTCATACAGATGTTCTGCATTTATTCTGGCTGTGCCCAGGGGTTGTGGAGGTGTTGTCCGAGGTGCTGAGTCCCCACAGGTCACTGCAAAGCTGGAGCTGGCTACAAGTGCCACCGAAAAATCACATCATTGGCTTAATCATCACCGAAGTCTTGTTACCAAGATTTGCAGCTGGCATCCAGTGAAATCTGAGATAGCAGTTACTTCTCAGTAACTAGTAATACCAGTTTTTCTAGAAAATTAATAAATGCAAATGTTAAGTGCTCTAAATTCACTTAATAAACAGGTCACCTGGAAAGATTTGTGGTTTTCATTTGAGCAGAGAATATAAATAGAAGAGGAAATGGAAAGCCTGATACTTGGTGTCCAATAAACCCCACAATGTGGCCAAGCTTTTGCAGGGCTCGCTGGGTATGCAGTGAGCTAATTAGCAAATTCTCATTGCAGTCTTTCAGTCACTATAAAACAGATTTAAATGCTCTCTGGGTGTGCAGCCCGTTAGTGACTAACGAAGCCCCTGCAGCGCTGGTCCCACTGCAGGGCAGGTTCAGGGGCTGGGGAGCTCCCAGGGGTGATTTGGGCTCAGGAGGAGACACTGGCAAGGAGGACACTGCCAAGGGCCTCAGCCCCACACAGCCAGGGCATCCAGGCCCACTGGCACCCCTGGACTGGGGGCTGAGGGGGCAGAGGAGTGTGGGGTTCATCCCCTGTGCTGTGCTGAGTCCTGGTATCGTTCCCAGCCTGGCTCTGTCCCCAGCACCCCAGCTTGGCAGATCAAATCCCATGGAGAGGTTTGGTGTGGGTGATCAGGGCTGAAAATCCCCACTGCCTCTCCTGGAGTTGTCTCTAGGAGACAGGCATGGATTCCCCTGGAAATCTGCCCACATCTAAAAGTGCATATGGAAATGGGTTTTATTGCCTGTGCTCTGTGTTTGTCACCAAACTCTCTCTTGCCTGCAGTTTCCAGTTTTTTCCTAACTAGGGTGAGAGTAAATTGATAATAATTAGGTGTCATCTTGATAATGCATTATGGATTGAAAATGAGTCTCATTGAAAGTTTGAAAAATTGTGCACTTGTCTCCAAAGAAAAAGGAAAGAGGACACACAAGGAGAACAAACCTTCTGTATCACAGGCCAAATGTCTCAGCAAAACTAACTCCCAGGGGAGACGGTTTTGTGAATGAGAGCTGCTGCAGTGGCCTAGCCATGTGCCACCCTGGACACTCCTCTGCAGTGTCCCAGGGAGCAGCTGCTGTGTCCCTGTGCCAACCAGGAGCCCACTGCTCCCTGACCCTGCTCCATGCTGCCTGTGGGCAGCAGTGACAGTGACCCCGCTGGCCACAGTGACCCCGCTGGCCACAGTGACCCTGCTGATCACAGTGACCCCACTGACCACAGTGACCCC
>VXBR01008361.1:144099-232485 GCA_013400215.1 Cisticola juncidis | reverse complement strand
CCACAGTGACCCTACTGACCACAGTGACCCTACTGACCACAGTGACCCTACTGGCCACAGTGACCCTGCTGGCCACAGTGACCCTGCTGGCCACAGTGACCCTGCTGACCACAGTGACCCCGCTGGCCACCAGGATCCATGCAGGGCCCTGCTGGAAGCTCAAGTGTCTTCCTGGAGCTCTGTGTGGGCCAGGGCTGTCTGAGTCACCCTCCCATCTGCATTATCCCTTTGCATCTCGGCATGAGCAGCCAGAGCCAGCGGGGCCAGCGAGCACAGCCTCGTGTTTGTGCTCTCCCATGCAAATACCTCTTCTCCCTATATATTAGTTACTGTGTGTGGGTTTTCTCTCTCACTCTGCCTTGCCATATGTGTGGGAGTTGATGGCATCAACTTTATGAAATCTCAACACATGCCAAGAACAGCTGGAGAAGTTGAAACAAGTTCTGGGTGAGGTGAGTTTCATGGGCAGGGACTGAAATTAGCCAAGGTACGGTGGCTGTTTGCCACGCCGGGAGCCTCACATGGAGCATGTGGGCTTTGCTCACTCCAAAAGAAGATTCCCCGTAGAAAAAAAGATTTGATTCCATTTAGATAGTGATAATGGCAGAGATAACTGAGCTGTAAGAATCTGTCCACCAGGAGAGACCATCTCTGTGCCTCTTCCGTGACTGGTTCATTATGTAAATATAAAAATTTCATCATGAGCCTGAGGTAATCAAGATCTTTAGCTAGCATGTAGCACTCCTCATCTTCAAAACGCTTTACTAACATTAATAATTAATCATCACAACACTCTGGGAAGGCTATCATCCTAATCAATGGGTAAGGTATCACAGCAGGCCTGTGTCCCAGCCTGTGTTCCAGACCCAAGCCACCTGATAGGCTTCATGATAAGGGACAAACAGAGGGGGCATTCCAGGATGGGTGGAATAAAACCCTTCAGACTGCACAGAACCTGTTCATCACTGGCTGCTCCCACAGTCTCTGTGTTCCCAACCCAAGTCTGTCCTGCCCTTGGAACATCCCCTTGTTCTTTTGATCTCTTCAGCAGTCCATCAGCAAGAATTCCTGATGTGATACAAACCCTCTGGCCTCAGCCTCAGTTATGACTCAGTTATTTACATGTTCTTTTTTTGAATAATTTTAGATTATAAATAACTAATAATATATCTGATTAATTTTAGTGTTCTATATCATTTAATAACTAGCATGTGTTTTTGAAGCACTCGTACATCTGTCTCAGAAGAGTGTCCAATTTTTGCCTCAGTCTCATATACAAATATATATATCACATTTGACTCTGGTTCAGTGTTGATCTTAAGTTGATTTTCAGTCTCCAAGGCTAGTTTAGGCCAGGAGATGCAGCTTTCCCCTTACCAGTGTCTGCCTTAGTCCCACCTGGACATCTCCCCCAGGTAACACCTCATTACTTAGGTCTGGCATTCCCAGGGAAACCTGGGGACAACTGTGAAAGAAGTGATCTCCCTGCCCAAACCAGCAAATGAAGCTTCAGCTCAGCTTACAAAATACAGACTCACACAGAGTGCATCTGAGAGAAAATGCTGCCTGTCTTGAGGCTTCACAACAGGGATCTGTCAAATGTGGCAGGCTGTCATTAAAAACAATTAACTTCATCAAAAATCCCTTTTCTCTTCTTTCTGCCCAGTCAGGTGAATATTAAATACCAGATTTTCCAAGGGCACAGAGAAGAGGAAATCAGCATCTGTGTTTTCAGTCCAACAGGTGTAGGAAGCAGCAAGTACAGATTTGCCTCTGGCTCCCCAAAGCATGCGTGTCATTAGCTGAGAGCAGGGCAGCCAGGGCAGCACGGCCCCTGCCACCTCTGTGACAGGGACAGGGACACCTGCCCACCCCATAGTGACAGTGACAGTGACACCCACCCACCTCAGTGACAGGGACAGGGACACCTGCCCACCTCTGGGACAGTGCCAGTGCCACCTGCCCAGCTCAGTGCCAGTGTGCAGCCCTGGTCCCGGGTGGCAGCGCTGGCTCTGCCCAGGGCACTGGCACTGCTGCTGCCCTGCCAGCCCCTGCACTGCTGGAGCTGTCCCTGCTCTCTGGCCCTGTCTGCCTCCCAGCACACTGCCTGCCTGGGTTGGCTCAGCTCCCAGCATCACCACTCCAGTGGTGTCTGAGTACAGCTCTCTCCTCAGCACTCCCAAACCTCTCTTGGTTTTCCAGAAGTGGAGGAGGCAAAGAGAAACCCCAGTTCCTTTGAGGTGGGAGCTCTCCCCCAGGGGGAGGAGAGGGAAGCTGACCTCCCTAAAGCATTTACTGATCATATTTATTTTTAAAGGCACTTAGCCATAAGCCTCAGCCTATGGCTCTGCTTCCTGCAGGCACACCCTGCTTGTGGCTGTGAAGGTACTCACTAAGCACCAGTAACACCCAGCATTTATATAGGGCTTTTCATCTTCAAAGCACTTCCCGAACATCGTTTAATTAATGAATCCTCACAGCCCTCTGTGAGGTATGCACAGTTATTACCCCCACATTTTACAAGTGAGGAAAACTGAGGCAGCGATTAGCTGAGGCAACACTGTGGGAATTGGGATTAGTGCTCAGGAGGGCTCGGGGTGCCTGGACCCCCATCCTACACTGCAGCTGCCTCATTGGAAAGGAGTGGGGCCCAAGTGCACTGTAGTGTCTTAAACACAACCACTGCTGACCTGGGTGCATCAGCAACACCTGACCTTCCAGGCCCACATGGGTTTTCTGTGTGGGGATCCAAAAAATAAATTTCTTTTTCATCTTCCAGTGTGAGTTCCAGCTCCTGCTGTCACCCGGAGAGCAGATTGAAACCAAGACACTGGGACTGAGGTTCTGGAAGAGGATGGCTGCAGTTACCTATGGCAGCACCCCACACAGCCAGCTTCAGTGCCTCCACGGAGTTTTTAGAGGGACACAGAGGGGGACTTTCACCCAGAGATCCTGAGCACTGTCCGGACAGAGGGGAGTGTGGCAATCCCCGACCCCGGCTGGCTCCGAGGGCTCTCAGTCCCGCTCGGGCTTGGCGGCGGCTGAGGATCGGATGATTCACGACCCTCATCCCACATTCACGGAATTTCAGTGAGTTTCACTCACATCCTCCTCAGGAACTGCGGGTTCCTCCCTCCAGAAGCCCCAGGGTATCCCAGTTCCCAGCTGACAGGGGAGGAGGGCGCAGACTTCCTGGTGGTGCTGGCAGCCGGGAGGGTGAGAGAGGGCACCAGCCACGGGGGTTAAACCTGGATGGATCAACCTCGTCAAACTTGAACATCCGAGAGAACCTGCAGGGCTTGGTTCCTGTCCAGCTCTCCAGGGCTCTCACGGCCCTAATTATTATTGTTGTTGTTGTTATTGCAACAAAACATTCATATACTGCCATAAAATACAAACTAGATAATACACGTTCTTGGCCTGAAGAGCTCAGGCTTCAAACAGGCTGGACGTTCTGAACTGGATCCCTCAGGAGAGATGGGGAAGGCACAGCCCTTTCCCAGCAATTTCCCCTCTCGATTCCTTTCCAGGGAGGCTGAGCCTGTGAAGGGAGAGGAGACAGGGCCAGGAGCTGCCCAGGCAGCAGCAGATCCAGCACAGCCCCACAGCTGGGGAGAAGGGTTCGTGGCTGGCAGCCCCACACAGGACTGGGATTTAACTGGGGCTGTGCTTCTGCTGCCAGCTGCAGCTCCCAGATGGTACCCAGCCCTGGGCAGGCAGTGACCCTGAGCAGTGACTGACCCAGAGCAGGGAGTGTGTGACCCTGGGCAGTGACTGACCCTGGGCAGTGACTGACCCCGAGCAGGCAGTCTGTGACCCCGGGCAGTGTCTGACCCTGAGCAGGCAGGGTGTGACCCACGGGGTGCAGGGACAGCAGCCCCACCCTGCCGGTCCCCGGGGCTCGCAGGGAGCCGTGTCAGTGAGGATCCGAGCCCCAGCCTGTCCCGGGAGCTCGCAGGGAGCTGTGTCAGTGAGGATCCGAGCCCCAGCCTGTCCCGGGAGCTCGCAGGGAGCTGTGTCAGTGAGGATCCGAGCCTGAGCTGCCCCAGCGCTGGCAGCTGTGGGCAGGGTCGGGAGCGGCTCCGTCCTGCCCCGTCCGGGACATCCCGGCCATGTCCCCCAAGCCCCGCTCCCTATCCCGGGGTGCTCAGCACAAGGCGTGGCGCTGCACTGAGTGCTCGGGACCGCCGGGCAGCCTGGGGGTCATAAATGCCCCTCTGACTGAGGCTGATGCTTTTTCCCACCTGGGACATCCCTTCTGGTAGCTCCTGCCAGCGCCTCCCAGCCTAGTCTGCAAGGAGATATGCCAAGGGAGAAGTGGAAAATGTTGCAATTGCTGAGCTGCACTTTGAAACGGAACAATAATACTTGTAAATAATACTAATCTCTAATGGAAAAAAAAAATCCTGCTTATTCCCGTAGAGTCACCCCAGGAAGCAGCAGGGAGTCAGGATGGACAGACTCACCCACCAGGCCCTGCGTGCACTGGGCATCGCCCTCAACAACTGCACCAAAGCAAAGACAAGGGGCTCTCAAGGCCCTTTGTGTGTGTGAGCACCAGGGAGTGATCCCTGGCCAGTCTGTGCCAGCTGGAGGCTCTGAGCCACAAAGTGTCCCTGCCACATATATTCATAACTCATAACACAGACCAAAACAAACAACAACCAAACAAACAAACCCCCCAACAAAACACATTCATAATGAAGTAAACATTTCTCAGAAGTGCTGCTGTTTCCAGTCCCTGCAGTGCTGTGTTCCAGCGCTCTGATGTTCCCTGGCAATTTGGGCACACAGGACTGAGCAGACCCTGCTGCAGTGTTTGAGTGCTCAATCTGACCTGCCTCAGGCCTGGCACAGACCCCAGCACAGGGGCACACCTGACATACTGTGAAGGGCTGCAAGGTTAAAGTTATTATCATTATTATTGTACTCTGGAACAATTCTCATCACAGAACCTCCTCAGCAGTGGGGAAACCTCAATGAACACACAGTGTAAGGGCTCACAGCGCCCACTGCCCAGCCCTAAACCACTGTTCCTTTTCCCCATCCTCCATGCTCCTTGTCCACCCCCCTGCCAGGCTCTGTCCAGTCCCAATGGAATTTTGTTCCTACAGCAGATATGTTGGTGACTCCAGGCTTGGTTTGTCCCCCCTGCTCTGCCCTTCCATGAGCAGTCAGTCCCAACCTGTGCTGTTCCCCAGAGGGCTCAGGCTGGAGCCCACCCGTGTTCCCCCCCTGCCAGCCTGCTCTGCCCCCTGGCACCACGGGACCCCTTTTCCCTTTTACGGCCCCAAGAGCTGCTGAGGGCCAGCCCAGCCCCTGTCTGTGCAGGGCACCCCTGCCTGCAGCCCTGGCACACGCTGTGCTGCATTTCAACACACCAGCAAAGCAGGATTCCCCTTTTTCCCGTCTGCAGAGGTGACCCAGACAAAATGGCAATTCCTAAGTTATCTCCTCGTGGATTATGCTTCCTGCCATAGCAATAGTTGTCAGTCAGGCAGAGCTTAATCTTAACCCAGGCATTAACTTGAACACAATTAATTCTTGGCAGCACAGCAGATGCTGTGAGCCCCTTCTCTCCTGATGGGGATAAGGCTGAGTGTCAGGACAGGCTCTGCCTTCACTCCTTGGCTTTAGCAGGAGTTAGATCGAGTCCTTACAGACTAATGAACCAAATTATATTGTTGGCATCAGCAAGTGCCACTCTAAAGGAGTCAGTTGATTTCTGTCTCATTATGCCAGCCAGGAGCTTCCTCAGCTCCCAGAGGCAGCTGGGATTTTCCCAGTAGTTTTCAGGAAAGCAATTCAAAGTACAGCTGGGTGAGCATAAAAAGTGCAAGTCTGAGGCACAGGGGCTGGCCAAGGGACAGGGTTTGCCAGGAGCAGCACTGACAGCCCTGGCACACGGCACAGGGGCACAGGGGTGACTCTGCCCTCTGGGTCAGCCTCAGCCTGCCCTGCCTTCCCCTGCCCCGCTTTATTGCCTCACAAACACTCTCACTTTTCTGTCTCTCCCGATGGAGCTGCCCTGTGTGCTGCAGTGAGACCCAGTTCCTCTGCTGGGCTCCCAGGGATTCAGGGGGAGAGGAGATGGCCTGGGACAGGCTGAGCAGCTCCAGCCCTGCAGGCTCTGTCCCCCAAGGCAGAGGAGCTGCCTTGCAGCACTGCCAGCCCAGCACTCCCTGCCACTCTCCCTGTCCCCTGTTTCTCTGGATATTTTCCTGTTGTTACCCTGCTCCAGAGCAGAACTGACCCAGCCTGGCATCCCGATGGGCTTAGCAGAGCGTGCTGTGACTCAGTGCAGAGCTCTTCCCGTGCTTTCACATCCACACTCAGGGGATGGGAAGGCAGTGAAAAGAACAGGGAGATTGCAAAACCCCGAGAAGTCAGCAGGCTGGAAGGTCCCTGGCAAAACAGGTCCCATGCCCCACAGAAATGCCCTGCTCCTTTTTTGATTTGAATGGTCTGAAGCTGCAAAACCTCTGAGGTTCCTGAGGGGATGCACAGAATTCCAGCAAAGGCAAATCCCATTCACAGTGTTCTGGCAGCTGCCTGGAAAGGTCTGTAGGAGTCACCCATTCTCAGGGCCAGGTATTTGATGGCCAGTGTTAATTACACACTAATTATGGGGGCAAATATTTTGAAAGTGATCCATAGGCAGAAGCACTTTCCTATCAGCCATCCAGGGGGGTCTTCTGCCCAAATATATCTGACTGGGGGAGACAATGGCACAGGTGCTAAAACTATGATATTTAAAATTGATTGTGACATTTCACCAGAATTTAAACTTTTGGGGGACAAAAGGCCATTTTTTCCCACAGAAAAGCAGCAGGAATTTTTCTCTGCCCTACATTGAACAGAATCTTTACTGAAAATGTAATTTAATTTGTCCTGCAAACAATCCCCAGGTTTGCCCTGTTTTATAGAGCCTTTGGATATGCTGGGAGCTGAGGTGGTTGCTGCATTATAGCCTGTGTTGTGTAAGGTGTTGCCTACTTCTGTTTTGCATATTATTGCAAATATGTTTTTCAACTGACTGAAAAAATACAGCAATGGAGTCTTACTTGTGAGAGAGCTTTGGGGTGGATGTGGAGAAAAATGTCATGTTATGATTTTCCTGCAAATAGTCTTGATGGCTTTTATTCTGAAAAGAACTGTCCTGCTAAGATTCATATGGATCAAAACCACATCCAGTTTCTGAACTGATTCTGACAAGGGTCAAAGGCAGTACATGCCTGCAATGATGTCCAGTGCTTGGCTTGCAGGAAATACAATTCTGCAAGTGGCAGGATGGCTCTTTCAGAGTTACTTCACTTCTGTAGAACAATTGATGCAAAAATCACTCATGAAAAACCTCTTTGTAATTTTTTTCTTTCACAAAATTATGCAGCACAAGCCTCAAAAATTAACTCGTTTGTAAAATCCTAAATACATGCAAATAAATAATTTATCTTATTCGAGAAAATAATTCAGTTCTGGGTACTTACATGATTTTAAAGATGTTTGGGAGACAGTTAAATCCTCAAAAATAGTCTTTTTATCTAACGCATCATATATATGTGAGGACAAACCCTACAACATGACTTGTGCAATTAACTCTTCAATAATTAGGGTACATCCACTAATTCAACCAGAAACTAGGAGAGATAGGCATGCTATATTTGCCATCCTGCAAGCATTATCTCCAGCAAAACAACCACCAGGAGCACAAACCCAGATTACTAAAGGCTTCATAGGGCTGCTCCTTGTCCACAGACAGGCCAAGGATTAAATGCAGTATTCCAGTGTTACAGGTTATTTACAATCACCTGTATTTACAATTACAAATTTGGAATACAAGCTTGTGTTAGAAATTTGCATCTCTAATGGTTCTGCCAAGGCTGCCATGGGCAGCAGTAACTGTTCCCCTGAACCGAGCTCAGGAGGAAGGTGCTGGGACAGCTGAAACTGAACTTTCATCTGTAGAGGAACAAAGCCCCTGCATCAGGGAGATCACAGATCTTCCACTGCCTCCTTAGCAGCTGAACTGTGGGGCAGCACACGGAACTGTGTTGGGATTTCATGGACTTCTGCTGCACCTGGGAATTACTGGGTGTACGTTCATAAACAGCTCAGGAGGCAGAGCAGCCCAACGTGGTCTCACTTTTACTACTGAGTTACTCTGAGATCTTGTTCATCTTTCAGTATCTCATTTGGTCCTCTGTAGCTTGGGGAACAACATTTATCTGCTGCACTGAGGTCTGTAACAATAACTCTGAGCTGTTTGATAAGAGATGCTACTGAAAGACAAAAGTGGATTATTGCAAAATTTTGTGGGTTGGCAATTTATCTAGTGGCACTGTATTGCACCCAGAGCCCGTTTGGCTCTCACAGTGAAATGAGAGTGGGGGGAGAGGAAATCAGGTCAGAGTTTTTGGCAGGGCTGTTCCAGGTGAGCATAATCCAGCTGATTCATTGTGTGCTGCAATCGTTTCTGGCAGTGTCTCGAGGTGAGGCAGCCTGCAGCCCTATTGCAGCTCGGCTCTGTGGGGGTGTTGATGCACACCAGGGAGGGGTCCCACTGCTGAGAAACCGCAGGGGAGGGGGCTGGGGGGAGGGCAGAGAGGGCTTCACACAGGGGCAGGATCAGCCCGGTGCTCCCTGCCGGGCAGCCCACCCTGAGGTGTTGATCCCCCTCCCAGCAGACACGGAGGGCTCCTCTGGGAAGACCCTTCTGGTGACTCACACCATCTCTGCCTCATGAATCACTGGCATTGGGATGTCTTTGTGGCATAATCAGAGCTCTGCTTATTATACTCATTGATGATAAAACAAGTAAATCTTAATGAGTTGTGGGAAAGGAGACAATAGGGCCCTCTGCCAGGTCTCATTTACCTTGACAACACGCCTACAGCCCAAGCACAAAGATCCCCATTGTTTATCCTCCGTGTTTGTGAAGGGGCCAGACAGTTCTCATTTCCCTCAATCTGATGCTGCTCTCGTTATCTCTGCCTTAGCATTTCTAAGGTCCCTATCACTGGGGTATCTAAGCATCTCAGCTTTAGTCCAAGGTTAAATTTATAGCAAATAAACCACTTGGACAGCCTTTGAAGGTGAAAACTGATATATAGTTAAATAGCGTAAATGATCCCATTTACATAGTGCCTCTTCTTTGACTGAAAGGACAAGCGAAGACTTTGTTGCTCATGTTGTAAACAAATCCTCTGTGTGTGATTCAGGCACTGAGTACCTGTGTCACCTCACCAGCACAGCTGAGCCATTACCTGCCAGTAACTCTTGCCCAGCATGAACTGGGAGCTCTGTCCCAGCCGGACTGGGTTTGCTGCAGGGACTCTTGTCAGCCTGGCTGTGGTGTCGGGGTTACAGCCCAACCCCTCCTGCCCAGAAGAGCTAGAGCAGTGGGATAATGCAGAAAACAAAACAGAGAGGAGAAAAATGGGCTCTTCCAGCCAGCAATCAGCTCTGCTGACCTCGCTGTGGCTGCTGGCTCTCCTTGCAAAGCCAAAGCCCAGCTCTACATGGGCCAGGAAAGCCTTCACTTTGCAGCTTTGTCATCTGCAGCTGCCTGGGAATCTTCAGTGGAAAAGATTTTAAACAGAGGGAAGATATCTCTATCAAGCTTCATCTTTGTAGGTATTTTTACGGGAGTGATGGCAGAGAAAGGCTTCCCAGCCCTTGAATGCCACTTGCCAGGGGTAGGGACAACCAGGATCAGCATCTTTCCCTACCCCAAGAGGCTGCCAGGATCACCAGGCTGCTCCTCTCACTGGCACAGGCTCTGCCTTGGGCACTGTGCAGAGCACAGAGGATGGGAGCTTCAGCTCAGCGTGAATGCAGGAACATTCTCCCATTTCTGAGGAGCTTGTCAGGATGGCAAAACGCTTCCCATTCAGATGTGGAGATAAGGGCTCATTTCAAGCACGACACAAAAGACAGACCCTGACATTTAGATCTCCGAGTGAATTCCTTGGGACAGCAAGAGGAGAAAAACATCTTTCTGCTTGTGCTGTAACTAAATCAGAGCAGTTGCTGATTTATAATGCTGAGCTGGAAGAGCATTAAAAATAATCTTTTTTCCCCTCGATATTGCCAACCTCAGGGAACTGCAGCTAAATTCAGGATTGTCAAGCGTTGGCCTCTTAAACAACGTTTTGTGTTGCCACATGTTCTCGCCCTGGCTGGTTTTGCTGCTGTCAGCTGGGGAGCTGCTCCCTGACTCACGCTGGGAAAGACAAGGGACAAACCTTTCCCTAGGGATGGGGCAGTGTCACCTCCCCGCACAGCTGCGTGGGGCAGTGTCACCTCCCCGCACACCTGCGTGGGGCAGTGTCACCTCCCGTCATAGCTGCGTGGGGCAGTGTCACCTCCCCGCACACCTGCGTGGGGCAGTGTCACCTCCCGTCATAGCTGCGTGGGGCAGTGTCACCTCCCCGCACAGCTGCGTGTGCCGAGCCCGCAGCCCGCGCTGCCCGCAGCGGCTCCGGGCAGGGTTAGCGCGGTGTTTGTGGTTTTGGGATGCGGGAAAGGAGGGACAGGCAGGGAAGGACGGCCAGGGAGGGCCTCCGAGGGAGACTGCAGCGAGAGTCCCCCAGCCAAGGGCTCAGCAGGGCACACGGGATGGCTTTGGTGGTTGTGTAATAACCAGAGGCTCCTCCACCACATGGGAACTCAGCAGCCCAACAGGGAAGGGGGCTGCAGCCTTGCTGCTTCCTTCCTCTTTCCCTTAAGAAGTCCATCACCAGGACAGGCCACCTGAGGTCATTTCACAGATGGGAGGGCTTCCTTGGCTCTGTATCCTTGTGCCAAGAATCCTCTCAGTCACGTTCTTTTCACATACTGAAAAGTATTATTTACTGATTGAAGACACCCAAGAAGTAGGAGCTTAACAAGAGGGCTGAGTAAAAAGCAACCAGGTTAAGATGGAACCAAACACCATCCCAGCTCTTGCTCACTTCTCTGAGCAGCAACAGCCTGGATTCTCTTTTCTCTTGCATGGAAGTGAATTAAGCAGCTCAGATAAGATACAAAGTTTTCATAAGTGATGGGAGAATCAGATCCACTGTGTAAGCCAGCAAAATAATTTTAGTGCTCTCTCCTGGAGCACTATGCAAACACCAGCAGTGACCCTCCCAGAGCATTTAGCAAAGATCCAGACAGATCCAGGGCATTTCTGCTCATGGAGACAGTCCTGAGGAGGAACTCGTGCCTGAGTCACTCAGAGAGCAGTGCTGTGTGCTCATCAGGGACACAGGAGCATCCTGTGGAGTTCAAAATTCATCACTGCTTTCCAGGGAAAAGGTCAGTGCCTGAACAGGCAGTGGCCATGGAATTCAGTCCTCACTTCTGAGGGAAGCTAGGATAGGGCATGTCTTACAGAAAGGTCAGCTCCGTGTGTCCACAGACTGAGACTTCATTCCTGAAATCCTCTCACGCCAAATAAATTCAGACTACATAAAACCCGGAGCTGAGCACTTGCCAATGTGTGCATGCAGCCGGAGGTGCTCAGTGTGTAATTGCATTTGCCACTGGGGTAATTGTGCATGCAAAAATTGTGCAATAAGTATTTTCTACACAGGCACACGCTTTTAACTTTCTTCTTTTTTTTTTTTTTTTCTCCCCAACAATCAGGCACTGTTCGAACAACTAGTCAAGCAAAATAGTCAAAATTATTGAGTCAAAATTATTTTGACTTGTTTTAATTATGAAGTCAAAAGTGAACCACAATACTATGCACTTAAATGACACAAGAGAGACACACCACATCACAGCTGGGTCATCAGGATCTGTGTGCAGCTCTTTAATTTGCCTGCAGACAGATGGATTCCTTGGACTGAGGCTAATTTGTTACACATTGTCTGGAATCTAAAGCCAATTAAACACCGATCATAGTTACTACACAGGCCTTGGCAATTAACTTGTTTTTGAGGATTCGTTTAATTTTATGGCTGTGGAAACCAAGAAACCCTTCTGCCAGAGGAATCCCAGCTATGGCACAAAAAGGTCCAAACCACTCGGATCTACCCAGCTTCCTGCACACTCACATGCAGGACACATGGTGCCACCAACACCTGCAGGGACCTGCCCACAGCTACAGTTGCACCTGGCACTGCTCATGGCACTGCAGCAGGTGTGCACACACCTGTCTGCTCACACCTGTCTGTGCTCACACCTGTGTGTGCACACATCTGTATGTGTGCACATCTGTATGTGCACACACCTGTCTGTGCACACACCTGTCTGCTCACAGCTGTCTGTGCACACATATGTATGCACACACCTGTCTGTGCGCCCTATGCTCACAAACACTCGTGTGCAGCGGGGACCCGCAGCACTGACACCTCTGTGCCCGCAGGACAGCGCTGGCGGCGGGACACGCTCGGGGCAGCTCCGGCAGGAGGGCACAGCCCCGCAGGAGGGCACGGCACGGCACCCCCGCACACCGGGGCTGTCCCGGCGGTGCCGGTGCCGCCCCGCACACCGGGGCTGTGCCCCCTCCCGGTGTGCCGGTCCCGCTCGGGCACACGCTCCTGGTGCCCAGCCAGGCGCTGGCACTGCCGGGCGCTGCTGGCCGCTGTTTGCGCACGGATCCCTGTGTCAATGCGTTCCGTTCCCAAGCAAAGCAGATCCCTTCGTTCGCAGCCAGAATGCCGGGCCTGAGTCAGCCTCCAAACCCGTCCTGGCCGAGCCAGTCGTGTCTTGTTTGTTTGTTTTTGCAGTGGCTGCGTGTGAGGAGCAGGGAGGGCGGAGGCGGCTCTGCCTGTCCCTTCACCTCTTGTGGGCTCTGGCGCATTCCTCTCACAAAAGCTCTGTCTGCAGTGCAGGGGACGGGGCTTTGTCAGTGTAACCCCTGCTTGTTCACACCCATACAGCTCTCTACAGAGAGAGCCCAGTCCAAACAGAGAAATCACTGAATTACAGCAGGCCTAAACTAACTTGCCACGAGAAGTTACATTGATAAAGGCACTCAGAGGAGTGTAATAAGACTTATCTTACTTTAGCTGTAAGGTTATATAAACAATCCCTTTTTTAATCCCTTTGCTCCCTCCTCATGTCTAATAGGGGTTTCTTTAGCTAAAGCTGTGGGCAGAATCAACAGTGAGGTGCCACCCCACTGTGTCACCCAGAGCAGGGCAGGATCTTAGAGATCTTGTTGTGAACCTACCTATGCTATAAAAAGTATATTATCAGCCTTGTTGCACACATCATCAGAGCCCAGCATTTGCTGGTGTTCAGTAATTATCATGAATGTTTCATAATACTGAGTGGGAAGAAAAAACACGAAATGGTTCTAGGGATTTTTCTAGTACCACACTGCTGGGAAGAACTGTTTCCCATGGCTAAATTAGAGACACAAACCAACCACTGCCTTAACCACTTGAAGGGAAGTGAGCACAGGGCCAGGCAGCCAGGGAGATGCACCAGTGACTCAGGTTGGACGTTGTCTGTCAAACACAGCAGTGGACAACAAGACAGTTTTCATAGGTTTCAGTAACTGCAAAACCCAAGTCAGAGCTCTCCTTCTAAAGCACACACTAATGACATATTTTATTGAATTAACTAAGTGTTTAGAAATAGAATACTAAGAAGTGCCATAGCCAGAAAAAAAGAACAAACCTCAGTCTTTCCAGGGATAGAGGAGCAGGTGGGTTAAAGTCCTTCCCAGCGTGATTGCTGCTTTGGTGATAACAAGTTTTCCTACTGAACTCTGCTAAACTAGAGTAGCTAAGTAAATTTTCCCAATAATTATTTTTCTGAATAAAAACATTCTAGGCCTTTACACACTGAAGACCTGTTGTCACTTTCTGTATTCACCCCTTCAGTTCAGCAGCATTGCATACATTTGGCCTTAGACTCTTTTGTTACCCTACCAATTCCAAGAAAAGCATCTCAGAACTGGGAATTAATTAATTCCATGGTCTATGAAAGTGCTAAGAAACTTTGGCTCCGAATTCTCATTCTCAACCCTCCCACTTTGGTTGCTCCTCACTCTGCTGGTAAATGGATGTCAGCATGCACATGTCCATTAATCTGTTCAGTTCTCCAGCCTCACACAAATTCCAGCTCACCATACCTGTACAGTCCTTCATTAATATGCTTAGTGCAATAACACCAACAGATTAACACGGATAATGTGATTGCAGGGGTTTTAGGCAAGCCTGGGGTCAGTGGGAAGGGATTACAAGGTTGCTGTGCCACCTGCCCCAGCTGGTCAGAGGTGCCCTGGCCGTGTTTTGTCATTCTTACTGCGCCCTTTCTGCAGGGCAGGACAGGGACATGATCTGCTGCCCGAGGTTTAGTTTCAGCCAGAGCTGTGTCTCACATTAGGGTCTGTTCCAGTCATTGCAGCTGACATTCAGTCTCACAGCCTCAACTGAAAAGAAGCACCAGAGAGTGAATATTTTCTACCATGTAGAACAAGAAAGTAGTTCTAGAGCATCTTCCAGTGCCAAGAGCTGTGACTGCAAACACCAGCAGCCACCTATAGCAACTGCACACCCATACATTGTTTTCCAACACATTTTTTGTAAGAGCTTTTGGCTGAGTCTGATATGGCCACACCACTGCAACAGCTGGACACTTCAGGAACTGACTTCTGCACTCAGAAAAAGCCTCTTTTACTGTGAGTGAAACCACTTTCTTCCTGCAAAGTACAGGTACATGGTTTAACCCAAAAGCTGTTTCTATCATAGGATCACAGAACTGTTTGAGTTGGAAAAGACCTTTAAGGTCATCAGGTCCAACTGTTGACCCTGGACTGCCAAGCCCACCACAGCCACGTCCTGTGTGTCTTTCTGTGCTCACAAGGCTCTTGTCACACCTGTGGCACAGTGACAAACACTCCAGTGAGCACAGACGAGCTGTGACCACAAGAAAAAGGCTGATTTGCACAGTGAGACATTTTGATTACTAAGCAGCTTTAAAAATCTGCTTCAACTTTGGATTCTCTGAGTGGCAGCTGGTTATTTGCACTGCTGTCCCTGTCTGCATTCCCTGACCTCCTGACACACAGTTGCTGCAGCCTGTTGCATGTGTCCCCGAGCAGAAAGCAGATTGGACAGAGATTAGATAACATCGTGGGCTATGGGGTGGGTACTCCTTTTTTTTCTTACCAGTTTCCTGTTGATAGAATCACACTGATAAGGAGTTTAGTTGGTAGTTGAAGTATGAAACTGCAAAAAACTGCCTTTTAAAAGACATATTCCAACTGGGATGTAGATGCTGTCAAAGGATGGTTTGGGATGTGTGTAGCTGTGCTCTGGTGCCTGGGCCCATCAATGTGACTTTTACCCAGGAGCAAGGGGGAGTTGAGGGATCAGTGTGGGTGCACAGCTCAGGGTTAAGTGTTTTCAAACCTGTTTACAAACATGGCTAGAGAAGCACTGCAGAAACAGAGGAAGCTGTTTGAGCTGTTTCTTCACACTGGCTTCATCTTTCCACTGTGTTTCTAAAAGTTATTGCTCCACAGGTGCTTGAAGGGAAGATGAGTTAGCACAACAGCCTTTGCCTCATCTGCTTTGGTACAAAGGCATCCAGGTTGCCTCCAACTAGCACAAACATAAAGGGAGGCTTTGCCCAAAGCTGATGTGCAGCAATGCCACAAAGCCCTGCCAGCTGTGTTCCAGATGCATGAGCTGCTCTGGCAGCAGTGTGGGAACAAGCAGCCTGTGGGCAGTGGAGGCTCACATTGGGACAGTGTGAGCTGCTGGGATCCTGCACACAAATCACACACACAAATCACACACACAAATCACACACACAAATCACACACACAAATCACACACACAAATCACACACACAAATCACATACACAAATCACACATTGACACAGTGTGAGCTGCTGGGATCCTGCACACAAATCACACACACAAATCACACACTGGCACAGTGTGAGCTGCCGGGATCACACACAGATCCACGGCCCTGAGCACTACTGTGAGACCCTGGTGACAGCTGCCCTTGGACAAACCTTGGCACAACCAGCTGACGCTCACACTTGTGTCAGAGGCTTTTTATTTCAAATACCTGCTCCTCCTGGGCTGAGGAGCCCCTGGCAGCCCTGGCCCTGCCGGTCCGTGTGTCTCTCCCTCCCTGCCGGCAGAAGGGGCCGTCGGTGCCTCGGTGCCGGCGCGTTTCGGTTTAACCAGGGGCGCTGTGGTTTCACCTCCCGTGGCTGGGGCAGCCCCCACCCTCCACACTCCCCGTGCTGCTGGCACAGCTGGTTGTGCAGCTGCACACTGGACCAGAGCAGCTGAAAAATTCCTTTCAGCTGACAGTTCCGTTTACCCCACAACCATGGGAAAAGGTGTGCTGATACAAAAAGGAGCAGGGCAAGACCTGGGACTGCCTGCAGGGAGAGAAGTGTCACTGCAAAAACTGCCATGGATCCACTGCCTGAGAAACTGAGGTTGTCCTGGGAGATCTTGATAGGAAAGCACAGCACAGAAAGGGTCAGTCTACACATGCAGCTCCCTCTAAGGCAAAAGGGAGTCACAGATATGAATTGGAGCCCTGCAAGCAGCGCTACAATGTAAAGCAGATTTTCTTTGATTAGCCATGGCCTCTAATCTCTCCTATGCCCCCCTGCAGCGAATTCCAGAGTTCAACAGCCCCCACTGGACTTTCCTGTTAAGACTCAAATCATTAAAATATTTGCTTAGTAAAGGCTAAAGCACTCAGGTCCCAATGCCCAAGAGCTCTGTGAAGTTAAATGTTGTGAACCTTTTGAACACAAGCCATGTTCCACTGGGTCCCCGTGATTCTCCAGTGGAGCTGTACAGACATTTTATCTCCAGGCTTCACCCTCTAGCTCCTGGCAGCAGCTCAGGAAACTGCTTGGACCAAACGAGCTCCTGTGGTCCCAAACAGGAGGGAGGGTGGCACAGCCTCTGCCAGGGCTCGCACAGATCTCTGTGCTGACCTTGGCTGGGAAAGGGTTAATTTCCTTTCCGGTACTGGTGTAGGGCTGTGCTTTGGGGCTGTGCTTTGGGGCTGTGCTGGAAACAGTGCTGATAACGCAGGGATGTTTTCCTCACTGCTCAGCAGCCCCTGCTCAGAGCCAAGGCCTTTTCTGCTCCTCACTCGCCCCCCCAGCCAGGGGGCTGGGGGTGCACAAGGACCTGGGGGGCACAGCTGACCCCAGCTGACCCCGGGGACATCCCAGACCCCATGGCACCGTACCTGTGAGGAGGGAGGGGACATTCAGAGTTTCTCTGCCCCGTCTCTGGTCCCACTGTCCTGGTGTGGCTGAGCACCTGCCTGCCTGTGCCATGTGGGCAGTGAATTCCTGCATTGGCTTTGCCTTCACACAGCTTTTGCCTCATGCAGCTTTTGCCTCACCCTCTAAACCATCTTTAGCTCAGCCTACACATTTTCTCACTTTTACCCTTCCTATTTCTGCCCCCATACCACCAACAGGGAGTGAGTGAGCTATGTGGGGCTGAGCCATATCCCCTTCTCCTGCTTCCTACAAAGGGACCTTCAGCTGGCTGAAAGCTGCTGGGCACCACAGCAGCTCTGTTGTAACAAAGACACAAACCCCAGGCTACTCGTCAGGTAACTTTCTCAAATTTAGAATTTCATATCTGAAACCAAGCATTCACAGTGTCCTTGGACCAGGTTTCTTCACACTTTTTACTGATGGTGATGTATTCCACATGAACCAGCAAAAGTGGTTTGAGTACTGTGATTGTGAGCCACACTAGCTTTGACTAAATACTGATGCTTAGGGCAGAAGGTGTCCAAGGATGGGAAGATTCAGTTCCCAGAGTGATCCAGGATGCAATTTATCTCTGGCTTCCAAAGGATTAATATTTCTCACAGAACACTCCTAGATACACCCTAAAGAATATTCCTCAGCTGGCGTCGTTTCAATTTCGAAAGTTACTTCAGTGAAATTGCTGTGAATTTGTGGCCAAACTCACATTCCTGAGCAAAATGGATGGTTGGATTGCAGCTGAAGAGGACACGGGGCAGCTGGAGAGTCTGCATACCTGCCCTGCAGGGGGAGAGGCTGCCGGGGCTCGGGGGAGCAGCCCCGGGCGGGGGCAGCCGGGGCGGGCAGGGGCAGCTGGGGCTGCCCGGAGCCCCGGGCTCCCAGCAGGGCACGGCTCACCCGGCAGGCTGGCACCAAGCGGGGAACAGCCCGAGAGGGGCTGCCCAGAGCCCAGCGGCCGCCCCTCTGCCACCTCCGGGAGAGGACAGGGCCAGCCCAGAGCCCGGGCTGGCTCCGTGGCTCGCAGCTCCCTCTGCCAGGATCCCTGCGAGCTGGGTGGGTGAGCTGGAAGGAAATCAAGCAGGTTTTCAAACCTGCCTGGCAGGCAGTGAAAATCCTACCTGGTTTCTGTCAGTTTTGCAGAAAATGTCATACTCCCCCAAGCATCCAAGCTGTGATCAACAGGAAATGCTTTTCCTTTCCTGTGAATATTTTTGAGATTTCAGAAGCTTTTCTGGTACCTACTTTAAAATTTAAAAATGAAAATTGGGATGGACTAAAAAAATTGAATGGATGAATTAAAAGTTTTGTTTCAAAAACAAATCTTAGTTGTCTTTTTCCAAAACAAACAATTCACCAATAATAATTTCTTCACCTCTCAATATTTCAATTTTAAAAATCTGACATATTCAGAAGAATGTTCAGCAACAATTGTACTCTTAACTTTGAATGTGTGTCTGCATCATTTAGCTATGACTGAGCAAGCAGAACGTTGTAAAAAGTGGGGAGTTAGCTCTTGAGCCTTTTGTAGCAGTGTTTATGCACAATGTCTGTGGTGTTTCCAAGCAAACAGCCCTAAAGCCCAGACCTCACACCAGTATCAGACCCCACAGAAAATATCACTGGCACTTAGACCTGCTTGTCTACAACAAGCAACCCCTTACTAAAAATCTCACACTGGTTATTGCCTCGAGAACAAGCTGAGAATGCTCCCCTGCAGGTCTCTCTCACCCCAGGGAGGTGGGAAGGGTTTGTAAGTCCTGAGCAGTCCCTTCCCTCTGTCACTTTGCCAGGTGCCTGAGAGGGGCTGGGTGAAAATCTGTGGTGCAAAGCAGAGACCACACCAAATCCTCCTGCCTGGCCCACTCACAGCCCAGATAAGGCAGGGTCTAGTGCTGGGAAGTGCTTATAGGAAACGAGCCTGGCTGCAGCTCAGAGCAGTCTGGCACACCTGGAAAATCCACCAGAACCAGGCGTTTTTATTCGATTTAAACCCACATGCAGAGAGTTATGTTTAGGCAGGCAGACTGGGCATTATGGAAGGTAATGTGGCCTCAGGGAGACACAACCAGCTTCCATTTCAGACACATATTTGATGACAGAAATCACCAAAGAAATCTCATGGTTTTGATCAAGACTTACTTTTTCACTTCCCCTCCAGCTCAGCCCAGTTAAAGATCTGAGTGCAACTTTTACCTCAAAAAATCATTACATCTCTGACCTTTACAAACAAAACCAGAAAACAAACCACAGAGTCACAGCCCACTCTTAAACAATGCTTGGGCTTGGTCCAGTCACTGCTTTCTGTTTGGAAAGGGAGAGTAATCTCCGCAGAAGCACAAGCCAGGCTTGTGTGTAAATACAGGGGAGCACGCAGGGCACTCCCACCAAAACCACCACCAGCCCAGGTGTCACAGAGCAGTTCGGGACTATTATTTGTGATGACAAAGCAATTAAGCAGATAATTGTCCTTCTAAAGGACGAAAATGAGGGTGATGATGTGGTACCCTAAGAGGTGTAATTTGTTCTTCCTGGCCTCATCCTTCTGCTGTTTTCTCCCTGGTACAGTTTGGCCTGAGAACGACATGAGCAGGACAGTGCCTGGGAGCTGCTTCCCTTGGGACCTGTTTCCTTTGGAGCTGAGTGCTGATGGTTTGATCCTGTGTGCACTGATCCAGACCCTTCTAGCACTTAGGGAAAGAGTCAAGGAATTCTCTTCCAGAGAGCAATTCAAAAGAAATTTCTCTCTCTCCATGTGGGGAACCTTACCTTTAGTTCCCAAACTGGGCACATACAGTTGGGCAGTTTCATAGGACCACCTCTCCTCTAGACACCCTCTGCTGATTTTTGTACAGTTTCTATTTATAGTTTCCTGGATGTGAGGGAGACCTTGTTTGTCCTTCTGCATAACACAAGGCAGTGGAATTTCACCCAGTTTTCACAGGAATAAGCACAACATGGTGGCTGCTGCTAACAAAAACAAACATGTTTAGAAATGCAGAGCCACGTGCCTGAGAAGGAATGGGCTGTACAGAAGCAAGAAATGCCCACAGGTGGTGTTTAAGAGGATCAGGGCAGACACAGCTTCAAGAGCCATTGCACAGTCGTGTCCCACTCCCACTGCAGGCTTGGCTGGAGGGGGACTCTGGGTGTGGTCACAGCAATCCCCCCATGGGTCATGGTGGGAAAGCACAGAAAGGTTCTCTGCATCAGCAGGAACACGCAGAGAGCCCTGGGAGAGGCTCAGCACCCACCGTGCACACCAGGATAACTCTGTACAAACAAACCAAGGAAGCCTTCCAGGACTGTGGGGCCTGAGGCACACAGAACACCTGGTGCTGGCGTACCATGAGACAGCTTAGATTAACAGCTCTGGGAGTATTCCTGGCCAGGGAGAGCATTCCCAGAATCTCATGTGACACCTAAAGGGTGATCCTGTGCCATACCTGGGTGTCTAGGGAGACAAAAGTCCCAGCTGCAGAGGGGGTGACAGGCACACCCTCCCAGGGAGCAGAGCAGGCTAACCCAACCCTGCTCTCTGTACCTGCAGAGCAAGCAGGGCTTGGCTGGAAGTCAGAAAACAGGAGAAATGTTAAATATTGAAGGATAATCATTTTAAGGCAACACCCCAAAAATATCCAAACCCCAAAAAGAATCTCACCAAGCCCAAGTAATTTGTATCCTATTTAGTGGTGCTTTTAGGATTACCTGCATTTACACACTGCATTTATTGTGTAGTAGTGGTGACAGACAGATTGAAGACACCACGCAAAGCAGCTACTGTGCAAATAGAGATCCAGTCAGGATGTCTTTGGAGTCCCATTCCCTGGGACAGACACAGCATCATGGAATATCCTGAGCTGGAAGGGACCCCCAAGGAACAGCAAAGTCCAACTCCGGCCAGGCACAGGACAGCCCCAAGAATCCCTCCGTATGCCCGAGTCCATACACATGAATTACACAAACCCACCCCCTAACCGCTCAAAATTGCCTCCTGAACCTTTCTTTTAAAAAGCGCGTTGATGTCAGAGGCTTTCCAGGACGTGTGGTGCAATCAGCTTCCGGACAGTGGCTGGCGCTTGGAGCGCTCAGCTTCGCGCAGGGGACAAAGTGCTCGTCCCTCCTCAAACAAAGCAAAANCGCATCCCCGGGCACGGAGAGTGGCACCGCACCGGCAGCCCAGGGCAGCCGAGCGCCCCAGGGCACGGGGATGGGCCAGGCAAACCAGAGCAGATCGACGGAACTGGAAAGAGAAGGGGAAAAGGAGGAAAACGCAGAATTATGTTCCAGTTAATGTTCTTGCTGTGTTTTAGCAAAGCATTACATACTGCAGGGAGCTGAAGGGAAAACCAAGAGCTTCCCTGCCCAACTTTGAGAGTTTCTCTGTTCCTAAGATCTCAAAATTCAGTGATTTCTAGACAGGGATGAATTTCCTTAATAATAAGTGTTATCTAATGATTCTCACATGAGCCCGAACAGTGTTTTCAATTCCCACCAGCAAGTGATTCTGGACAAATAACTGAGCTGCACTGTGCCTTAGTTTCTCTTTCCACAAAATGAGGGAGTATTGCCTTTCCTGAAGCGCTTACAGCTGTCTGGACTAAATGCACATATGTAAATTTAGACCACAGTCACTGATAATAAATTATTCTTTAGCTGGCCTGTCTGTCTCTGTTTTCCCCCCACCCCAAGCTCATAGAGGAACATCCTGACAAAACATCCCCTTTTGAACAATCAATAACCAAGTTACCCATAAAGTCTTCACTTCATAAAAGATAATTCAGTTTACTGCTCACGGGGGGTGGAAAGCAAAGCTGGCCAGGGAAGAACATGTTATGGGATAGATTTCTTCTCTCCTGTATAAAGTTCAGGTTTCCCTGAATTTTGGAGCTGAGCAAGAGGCCTGTCATGGACCATATCCCTTTGGGGCTGTTCAGGAGATTCCCATCCAATTCCCATGTTTTACTAGCCCATGGACCTGTCATTGGGAAGGAATTTAGAAGCCACAGAACACACTCATTAAAACAAATGTGAGCAGCAAAGCCGTGGGGTTTTGTGTTGTCCTTCTCCTCCATCAGTGACCCCTGTGACAAGGCTGTGGAGCTCATCCTCACCAGAACTGAACTCTGGTCCTGCTGTTGGGGCCTGTCTCCCCTAGGCCACTTTATCTGAGCCAGAAAACACTTCCTCCTAAAATGACCCTGCAAAGAGGTCATTTTCCTTCCTTTACCCGGTCAGGAGAAAAGTTAGAAAACCAACAACACTTTGGGAATGAGCTATGACCAGGACACTTTCCAGAGCCCTCATGTGTGCAGATGTTACACATCTGCACAACCAGCCCTTCCAGCAATGTCTGCTTGTTAATAGAACACTACAATTACAAAAGCAGCTGAAATGATGGAGTTTGCTGTCTTTGATCAGGTCTCACCGCTCAGCTCTAGCTGGCTGTTCCAAGTCCTCCACACACGTGTCCTTTCTGTGGGATTATCTCCCACATCACTCCAAGGCTCCGTGTTCTAACTGACAGGAGACCTTCTGTCCTTTCTGCTGGGCCTGATTCCCAAAGCAGGCAGTGACTGAAGTGACCAAACACACCCCACTGTTTTCTCTGGGAGGAGCCCAAAAATCAAGTGACTGGACACTGAAAGGTTCCTGCTAGCAGAACTGGAACTGGCATTACCCTGGACATCAGAACCCAGTGATTCTTGCCTCCTTGCTCTAATTTAGACCCCTCTGTCTCAGAGGAACTCAGAATTCCCATTCTGCCACTGAACACCATGCAGCGATGTGCTGACCACCCACCCATCCAGCAAGCACTCAGTGACAGGGCACAGAGGCACGGGAGCTGGGCATGGAGCCTGGCAAGGCCAAGCCTGGCACTTTGCCACAGCAGGGCTTGTCTTCATTCCTTCCAGAAGGGCACATGCTAATTACAGAGCCTGGTGTTGTGCTAAAAGGCTGCCACGATTCTCATTATGGGCTGACATGACGTTCCACATGAAGGGATGTTTCAGCTTCCTCCAGGTTGATTCTGGCTGGGACATGTAAGATTTTGTGTCCTTTCCAAGGTCCATTTGTTAGCCCTAAGTCTGCTGACCCTGCAGCCACACCAGAGTGCCCTGGAGCTCACAGAGCTCCTGTACTGGGACACCCAAGGTTAACTACTCATGCAAGAGGGGGAACACTTGTGTGCCCAAACCTTGGAAGAAGTATTTTGTACATGTGTAGGAGTTTCTAGAGGAATTCTCTAGGACAGAAAATGTTCAGCACTTTGGAAATTTCTGCTCTGTTTTACTCTAGCCCACAGAAATGAGGCATAAAAGTTTTTTCAGTTCAGAGGCTCTGGTTGAGACCCAATGAACTTTGTAAATGACAGTCTGAAAAATGACAATGTTCAAAGGGTAGGAACTACCTGAAAAACAAGTTTAAAAAGGCAATAGCAAGAGTTCCATCCATGGTGGAGCAGTTATGTGTTGGCAGGTGGCCCTCATGGGTCTTGGGCTGGGTTTCTGATAAGGCAGGAGGGAGGAGAACGGGGGAGATTTGCACTGGTGCTCCAGAGGTAGAACCACTGCAGAGAAGCTGCACAGATAAATCAGACCAGCAACCCCTTGCTCTGCATCTTAATGCCTGAAGCCAAGGCTGCCTGAAAGGAGGAAAGAATGGTCCTGCCTGAGAGCAAAGAAAGAAGTGAAGAGGCCTCGGGTGGGGTCAGGCCTCGTGAACATGACAAGGAGATATTCTTGAGTTAAACAAAAAAGAACCGAAAGAAAAAGGAACACAGAAGAGTCAGTCCACCCACTCAGCCATCCTTTTATACTAACTGTGGAGATGAGGGCAAAACATATTTATTTTTAGTGCTACTCTCTGCTTGCAAACTGCAGCTCCCCAAAATATGAGGTCACAAAGGTAAGAGATGGGTTACATTCTTTCAGGAAAGGCTGCATCCATGTAAAACATTCTTCCCTTCTGGGTCCTGACATGAGCACAAATTTCAGGGATTTAGAAAGACTGACTAAAATGATCAGCTGTCTCCAAAGGATTTAACCTCCGAATCCAGTGGGTTGTGACAGAAATAAAGCAGAAGTGAGCAGAACTGAAGTTCTGGATTTACTGGGCTCTTCAATACAAAATGGACAGTGGAGGTCTATGGGGAAACAGAGGGATTAAACCCAGATGGACAATGATAGGGATGAAGAATGAAAAATCTCCCCTCAAGAATCTTTGGGTGTTCAGGCAGAAGTCTAGAGAGGGTCTCACTGCAGATGTGAGGTGAGATCTTCAGTCCCAAGCACATCAGCATTCCCAGGGGAGGAGGGATCCTGGCATGGTAACACAGAAAAGGCTCTGCCTGAGTCCCAGAAGGAAATAATGCCATGGGGGTCTGAAAGAAACCAGCTGAACTGTAACAGGTCCCAGAGATGAGTATTAGGAGCAGGTTACACTCACCAGTGCTGCCACACTTAGACCATGAGTAAATGGGAAAGAGGAAAAAGAAGGGAGGCCGTGGCTGTCCTACAGTCAGTTGTGAGCAAGGGAGAGGACGTGAGCACCAGGAAAAAATTATTCACCAGACCCTTCCCAACACCGGGGTGTGGACAAACAGCAGGGAGCCCTCTGATTCTGACTTCCCCACGCACTGAAATGCACTGGCCAGGACACCCAGATGCCCCTGTGGCAGCGTTCACCGAGCCACAGCCTGGGTGCAGGGGCTCTTCCTTCTCCTTTCCCTGCAGGCCCCTGCCTTGCCTGAGCAGCCTTTTCCTTCCCGGATTTTTTTGGCTGCTGACCTAACTTGTTTTTTGGTTTTTTTGGGGTTTTTTTTGAAATGAAAATATAGCAAAGAGGAGTAGCCGAAGCCTGACCACAGGGAAGAGGGGTGGGTACTTTACCAGAACCCTTGAGACAGTTCCCCCATGACCATGGTTCTATCACGTGATCATTTCCAGAGAAGGCCAGGCAAAAAGGAGGGAGGATTAATGATGAAAATTGGGTTATCTGGGTTTGTCACACTTCAGTATCTGTTTTTGTTTGAATCTCAAAGCAAAGGGAAGAGAGAGGGAAGGACAAGGAAGACATAGTGAATTCTGATACCATCTGCCAAGGGGAAAGGCTCTCTGTGGATCAGACAGTCTTAATTCATGGGGCAGGGAAGGAGAATGAGGAAATGCCAGCCATGGATCAAACAGACCTAATTCACAGGACAAGGAAAGGGGAGAATTGGGAAATGCCAGCCAAGACACTCCAAAAAGTTAAAAAACACATCCACCTCTATTTCTAATTTTAGTCACTTTCTGAGGCCATCAAACGCAAGATTCTATTCTGCTCACCAAACCACAAAATTAGGAAGTGGCTAAACCCTGAGAAGAGTGTGATCCTGCTCTTGTCTGTGCATACAGCAATCACATGCCCACCATCAGCTGGGCGGTGGCTTCTGAGAAGGAGCAGCACTGGCCTGGGTTACTCACCAGGCTCTCACCCCTTCTCTTCCCTGCTGCTGAGGCTTCAGAGTAGGCCATGAGTGGCAGAGAACTCCTCTCACTTGTTTGCCCTCCCTTCTGCCATCCCTCAGAACAGTGGGAGAGAGGCCACCAAGTCTGTCACCGTGCCCGTGGCCGGCTCTGGAGTGCTCATGACCTTGGGGTGCAGATGATCTGGATCAGGCTGGAATGAGCCAATTGGGAGAGCTTCCATGGCACCATCTGTCATCTTCAGCCTGGGTTTGTCCTGAGCCAAAGTTATGCAAACAGCTCATGATCTGAGGCCAGTGGCAGATCATCACTCACAGGCTGACCTCCCCCAGCACCGGAGTTTGAACTCTCCATCCATCACCTCCTTTGACAGCTCTTTTTGGTCAAACGGAGAAGCACAGGACACTGCTGCAGTCAGAATTTGACAGCACTCATGCATTAGACGTGAGAATTAAAAAAACTCTCGAGTCATTAAGGAGAAATAAAAATATTACTGTTTTGCTCCAGTGCTTACCAAGATGTTTCAGGTTAGAGAGATACTTCCTCTTTCATCCTGGGGGAGCTTCTTGTTTACCACAGGGTGAAAGCCAGAACACAAGGCAAACCACAGCCCAGATGCTGTGCAGCAAGAACACACCTCACCTTACCTCACCCCACAGCAGCACATCTACATCTCCATACCCGCAGAAATAATTCTTTTTAATACTCCCTTGGGAACTCCTAATGATGCATTATGCTGTCTAGAAGAAATTTAAAATCAGGTGATCAGGTGATCAATCTCAGTGATTTAATATGAAGAAAGCCTTTGTGCTCAGAGTGTTCTGACTTTCTGAAAGCAATAACTGAGGCAAGTGACACGTTTCAAATATTTCAGTCCTGTCTTGCTGTAGTGCCCTGGGACACCCATAGAACTGGGGGTTTCAAGATTTTTTTTTTTTTTCCCCCAGAGGCAAAAGCTCCTCCTAATTAATTCCCTGTGCAGATGCAAATTTGGAATCCACCCCGGAAGTAAGAAAAAATAATTTGCATTGCAATGCTGACATCCCACAAGAGTATCTGTGCCGCAGCAATCCGTTTACAATTCACACATAGATTTAATATAAATTAATGACTGTATACATAACAANGATGTCGGGGGGATGCTGGAGGGATGCCGGGGGGATGCTGGAGGGATGCCGGGGGGATGCTGGAGGAATGCAGGGGGGATGGTGGAAGGATGCCGAGGGGTGCCGGGGGGACTCCGGAGGGATCCCGTAGGAATGAGGGGGATGTCGGGCCGATGTCTTTTTTTTCCCCAGAGGCAAAAGCTCCTCCTAATTAATTCCCTGTGCAGATGCAAATTTGGAATCCACCCTGGAAGTAAGAAAAAATAATTTGCATTGCAATGCTGACATCCCACAAGAGTATCTGTGCCGCAGCAATCCGTTTACAATTCACACATAGATTTAATATAAATTAATGACTGTATACATAACAAATCATATATATAGATATATAACAAATCATTTCTGAGGCACAGGGAAAAAATCCCCACGGTGCCCGTGGGTACTGCCCCGGCCCTGGCAGCTGCCGGGGCAGTTCGGTGCGGCGGGGCCGGGCTAGGGCAGCGCCGGGCATTTCCCGGAGCCCCGGGGAAGCGGCAGCGGCAGGCAGGAGCGTTCCTGTCACCGCGGCCACCGAGCGGCCACCGAGCGGCCACCGGCACAGNGGATGTCGGGCCGATGTCGGGGGGATGCTGGAGGGATGCCAGAGGATGTCGGGGGATGTGTGCACACACCAACACTCGCGGTTCCCCCCTCCTGGAGGCTGCGGTCTCACATCCACTCCTGCACTTGGATTCTGCCTCTTGCCATCCAGGCGGGATGGCAGCTCCTGTCACTCACCGGAAAACACGAGTCACACACACATGGGTTCTGGGGCTTTTTGCACTTACAGCCTGACACCCCCTCTTTGTGCAGACGTGGGAATCTCATGGTGCGTCTGCTTTCACTTTTGCGTTCAACTGACCTACATCGTGAGCAGTCACTCGGAATCACATTGCCTTCCCAGCTGATTTTGAGATCAGGCTTTGGGGCCACAGGCAGTGTGTGAAATCCTGTGCTGCCCCCACTGCCGTGCTCCTCTCCCTGCCCCTGGGAGCCTGGGTCATGAGGAGAAAACACCCCGAGTGTGCTTGCGGGAATTCGCCTCAGGGCGAGTGGAGCGGGGAGCAGTGAAACCCCGAACACGCTCACGCCCAGCCTGAGTGGATTTAAGCATTTCCAGGGCTGCACAAGCTGTGCTACGGGCTGGGAGCAGGAGCTGTCCCCTGCACAGTCTGGGATGAACCAGGCAGTAAAGGACTGCACCAGGAGCAGTCTGTGCCTGCCGAGGCTCCCAGGGCAGCTCCAGCACAGCCTGGCAAGAAGAAAAAGGAAATGCAGCTATTCACCTCTGTACTGGGTATTGCTCAGATGTGGTGATGCTTAGCGGGAAATGGGAAGAAGAGTCTTAATTTTCAAGTATTGTTTCCCAAACCATTTGAAAATTTGGGAGCCTTGGAGTGCAGGCACATTTCCCTGGGGACTGTGCAGCGGTGGCACTTCAAAGCCAGGAGGTGAGTAAGCCTCACCTTTGCATGTGCAAGCAGCACTCACACATCCCCAAATGGGCCCCGGGTCCTCAGCGTGCTGTTATGCAGTCAGCATGCACTGAAATTACTGTAATTGTACTTCCAAAATAAAGTATGCACCAGCCCTTTTAATTTGTATAGAGATGGCTGTTTAATTACCTGCACTGTGCTGTAATCTAACTTCAAGAAGAAAATGTCCTATAACAGTATATACAGGCCTGTAAGCACCTGTGTGTGCTGTGTGTAAAGAGAGCATTAGCTGGTGCATTTGGTGGGGCCAAAGACAGTGAACAAGTCTGGGATCTGCACAGCACTGCATGCAAAAATTAAAATAAATTAGTATCCCAATGGAGCCTTAAATAAAATATTCAATGTAGGGAGAGTAATGTGCACTCTGTCATTCAACATTTCTACCTTTTTCTTTTCTTTGGAAGGTGACATTAGAGCTGAATTTACACCATTTTCTTGGCTGGGAGCATGTCTAGAGATCTGCATGATAATTTTTACCTTCAATCACAGATGCACATATTAAGAAGAGAACTACTGAGATTTGTATGGAAAGCAAAGACAATTTTTGTACTTTTCTGGTGATTTTTGTACTTTTCACAATCACAAAGAAATCCAGATCCCCTTTGAGAGATGATCACTTTAGATGATCCATCTAAACCACACTGAGGAAAGAATCCCATATTTAAGCCTTGCAATTGATGCACCCAAACATTAAATGACCCCTTTCTGTATGGTCTTTTGTCCCTGTGTGAGGTGCTGACAGACACTAAAGGTGTTTCACACCACCGTGGTGCAGTCCCATGGACAATACTCCCCATTCTCTGCACCAAGAGATGGGAATAAACTCCAGCCCTTGCAACTCAGTGCCCAGGCTGCAGCTCCTTTTTTAAGGCTCTTCCTTGGCCATTCAGGAACTGAAGGGCAGGGTTGCCTGTCCACGAGCAGTGACACAGACCCCACTTCTGGAGTGTAAGAAGAAATGAGTTTTCCATCCTGGTCATCAATAAACCACCCCATGTCCAATACTGGCTCCTGCTGCCGTCCCCTTGCTCAGGCACCTCTGCTCTTGTGCAATGGCACAGATGGGGAAAAGAATTCTTTCTTAACTCTTGCAGCTGAACTCTCTGCACTCTGCAGCATGAGACTGGATCACACTGTTCATTACCTTATCTTCCTCAGCTACATTACTAATGGTCTAAAAATTAGCCAGGCCTCCTGTAAAAATCCACCCACTCAGCTGGGGCCCTTGACTCAGTGGAATGGCAGTGTTGGGGCTGACACATTTCAAACCCCCAAACTCTCCAGTGCAAAACAAGGCCCACAGTCACGGAACCTGTTGGTCAGGGCCAGCCTGGCCCTCGTGTCTGTGCTGCACCCAGCACTGGGAGTTCAGGTGAGCACTGGGGCTCCTCAGCACCTTTGGAATCCACACCAATCACCCAGGGGTGCCCAGCTGGGTCGGGGGCAGTCCCCAGTCTCAGCACACGTTCATGTGGGGTGATTTCAGTCAGCGAGGTGCTGAGCACTCCCAGCGTGAAGCTGAGCCCAACAGGCTCTGCTGGGAGGTAAAGCTGGCTGGGGTTCCAGCAGCCTGCAGTACTCATCTCTTTGGTTAGAAACCTGAGTGCAAACGAGTTCATTTCACCACAGCCCTTCAACAGACTGAGCAGGGAGCTCAAACACAACACACCATACTCTGTAAAAAACAGGCTGTTCTTCAGACCCAGAAACTGAAACTTCAGCTCTGCCACTGACAATTAAATACAGCAAGCATTATTATTTCAAAGCATTACTATAGCCAGCATGATTAAATAACAAAAAGATCTAAGAAGACACTGAGAATACAATGTTTGACATCTTTTGTCTTGACAGTGGTTCTCCAGGTGTGTTTCCAGGTCTATTTTAAAGTTTGTGATGACAGATGTTACAGGACAAAATAGATTATTTCCTTTGGGCCTGATAGCCATGGCACTTGGAAAGCTCAGACACTTGGCAGAAATACAACAGTGCATAAAAATCATGTAATTTCAGGCAAAAAAATTGCAACTCTGGTTAGCCATACAAAAGTATGGTTATAGCAGCTACAACAAATCAACTGTGTACAGCTTGAGCCTCTAGAGGAGGGAAGGGTTTCCATGTGGCTCCGAGGTCCCCAGCAGGAGGTGATTCATACCCACGGGATACTCGGGGTCCAGCACAACGTGCAGAGCACTCAGCTCAGCCCCAGGCTCTCCTTGTGCGGGGCAGAGATTCCCTGGCCAGGGAGAGGGGGCTCCTGGCACTGGCAGCCCTTGCTCTGCCCAGCCTCCCTGGCCAGGCAGCACTGGCTGCTGCCCTGCAGCCCCTGCAGAAGGGGCTGTGCCCCTCTGGGCTCGGTCTGGAGCTCTTACTGCCTCATGAGACTCTGTTCAGCAAAACCAGCAGTGTGGGTAAGCTGAAGAACTGGTCTCTGGAATTGCCCCCGGGGCTCTGGGCAAGTCACACAGAAGGAATGGATCTTCAGATTGCTTCACTTGGGACAGAGAATCCCGTCATTAGCCCAGCTGAGCAACACCCAGCACTGCTCTGGGACTGATAGGGACGTGCAGGATGGGGGGTGAGGGCAGAGGCAGGGCTGAGCTGTCTGGACAGGGCGTTGCTTGGTCCATACTGATTTCCTGTAACCCACTGGGCCCCACTTCTCCTTTCCTTCTCAAGGCTCTTGTCTAACAGGAAAAGTGCCCCTGTGCCCTGTTGGGACACTGGTGCTGGTCACAGGCCAGTTGCACAAGCTGGAAGGGCACCTCTGGTACCTTAATCTGCCCCCTCCCTCATCAGATGTGTGCTCATTGCCTCCTTTCCTTCCTCTTCTTCGTTTCCTTGCTGTTGCAGGAGAACAAACACTGAGGGAGTGAAGAAAGCGTCCAGAAAGGAACTTCAGACAGGGAAGCATCCAGTGGTGCCCTGCTCTGGGTGGCATTTACGGAACCTGCTGTCCCTCAGAGATGCAGTTTCTCAGTGCACTGTCATACATCCCCTGTTGCTGCCTATTACTAAATCTTTGCTTCCTCAAAGAGCACCCAGAGTTGGGTAACAGGTTTCCTGAAGGTGACAGAAGCGAGGAAAAGATAGCACTTCAATGATAAAAATGAAAACTTTGTCATAAGGGCCTTGGAGCCACGTCCACTACTGAAAGAGGAAAGAAGTGGTTGAGGATGCATGAGGTGCACTCCCACTGAGAACACCAGGAAAATTCCATCTTGATCTGGAGGCACATGGAAAAGGTGCCACACCAAGCACTGCAATGGTCTGAGGGACAAGCTGGCTCCTGTGCCTGCACACAAACAGCAAATGAGGCATTGAGGGGCACACACCGAGATGGCTGAGCCTCTCCTGCAAAGCCCTGGCTCAGGGATAACCTGAAATAATTCACGCTCAGCCCAGACATCAACTCTTCTCTGGTTTGAATTCTTTTTCCCCAGCAGCCAGGTCTGGCAAGGAAACAGCACATTTAATGTAAAATGAAGAGTGAATTTTGAACAGATGGGACAGAAAGCACTGAACAGTGCTCTTTCTTCAGTCCAACATCCTCAATGCCCTCTGAAGAGGTTGCACTGAAGATCCTGAACAAGGGCCTGTGGGTTTTTAAATTAATTTATAGATTTAGAACAGATTTTCCCAATATTCAACCCTCCTGGGAGACAGCAGTTGGCAATATAACTTGGAATCCCATAAAACGAATCCTTCATGTATCTATGTCTCACTGACAGATTTTGTTTGGATCAACATTGCTTTTTAGGTATAAGAACAAGGGACCATAGTGCATAAACTCATTATTTTCTATATGAACAGGTAGCTTTTCTACCTCAGCTTCAGCACCAAGGTTTCTGAAAGACACAGTGGGCAGATTTATTTGTTGAATTCCTGCTGGTCAAAAAGGAAGCTGTCAGATTACTTGCATTTTTGTTACTGTTTTCTGAAAACACGGAGATCTTGCTTAGATGGAAGTCAGGGCCGATTTTCAGCTGCTGACACTCATGATGCCAGGAATACAAAAAATAAAGGTCTATATTTGAGGACAGATATGAGATCTAATATCTTCTGGCCTACAAAACAGACTGGAAGGAGCAGTAAGAGGCCATCCTGCTCACCCCAGCAGCTCTGCTGGCTACGGAGAGCTCAGGAGCTGAGTGAGGTCTGCTGGTGTGCTGCAATCACTCTGGCAGCATCTTGGCATCATTTCCAAAGCCATTAATTAGCAGATTACTCATCAGTGGAGCTAGGGTATCTGCAAACCGGTGCCCCATTGACCCTGCTGAATTATTTTCCCATAAATCAAGTGCAAACCTCACAGGTTCATCTCCACAGGACAGACTTTTTTCCCGTTGTTTTCACAGTCAAAGCAACTGTTCAGAACGGTACAGGAGCACCTGCTAGCACTGGGCAGCAAACCAGCCTGGAGAGGGATTCCTTCCCTGCAGCCCTGCACCCTACGTGTGCCACTGGCACAGAGCAGACTGAACACACAGGTAAAGGTGCCAGAGCATTTGCAGCTGCTGCAGTTTGCTTGCAGCCTTGAGCATTAGAGTGGAGTTTGCTTAGAGGGGAAATGCTGACAAGGATGCTGGGATTTATCCCCTGCTCATTGAAAAAGTAAAAGAGGATTTTGAGGTTCTACCTGAGGGGCAGGGGGTTGATCTTGCACTGGCAGAGCACCCATGGGCAGCACCCACAGCTGGGCAGCACAGCCCCCTCACCATGCTGTGAGTGCAGCCAGCACCCAGAGCTGAGCAAAATTTCACTTCTACAACTGGTGGTTAATTCCGTGCCAACAGTAATTAGCTCCTGTAAAGAGTTTATAACAAGAAACCACAGAACAGTTTTATTCTGATGAAACTGATGGGGAAAAGCCATGTGCGTCTGTCCATGGGGCGAGAGCTCCAAGGCTTGGCAGCAGAATTGAGGCTCAGCCTGTCAGGCCAAAGGCAAACAAGGCTTCCCTGGGCTCAGAGCAGCTTCCCTGGGCTCAGAGCAGCTTCCCTGCTAACCCTGCTTGCATTGCTCAGCATCTCTGCCCCAGCCAGGGAGCTGGGCTGCAGCTGCCACCAGAGGAACAGCGAGCAGGCAGGACCTGGCTCTGAGCACACACGGTCTGGGCTTTGCTTTGGCCAGCACTGACTCTTGAGCTAAGCCCTGGATGTATTTATGCCAAGGAGATTGCTGTCAAAAGTACAGGAGAGGGGCTTTAGCCAATTATTACTAAAGACACAGTACTAAATAATGGTATTGATCTTAAAAAGCAGAGAATGTACATTTAATTCTGCAGCTGGGACGAGTTGTGTTATAATTTCAGTGGGATTACATCCATTTATAAAACTAAAGCAAATGTTTCTAGTTTTTTCACAGATTCTTGGATTAACATCTGTGTTCATATCAAAAGTATGCTAAAATACAGATTCTGTTCCATTCTCCTTGGAATGAGCTCTGGCATTGTACAAAAGAAAAGCCTTAACTAGAACTTGTAATAACTTTGCTGTAACTTCTGGTTGCAGGCACCTTTCTGAATACAAAAAGGAACTGGGCAATGTGGTAAAGTCAATGTATGACACTGCTCAAGGGGTGTGGGGTCAATACTCGGGTGTTCCTGACCAAGCTCTATCACCAGCTCTCTCATCCCATTCAGATTATTTCTCCTCCTTCCACTTTCGTTTCTTTTTCTCACTGTTTCTGTTTCATTCATTCATGCTGTACTTTCTCTTGACATGTTCTGAACAGCACATGGCAATAGGGTCACAAACTCAGTCCAAGATTTTGGGCATGGTAGAAATAAACAGTAATTCAAATCTGATACTCTTGTTCCTTGTAGTACGTGCACTCCCTGCCAATCTAAAAGAGCAAGAAAAAAAGAGCTTTTGTTTTCCTGAAGTCTCCTGAGAGGAGCAAGGGGTTCAGTCCCTGGGTTCTGTGCAGGTGCTCAGGGCTGACACGTTGGGTTGAGGGCTCTGCTGCTGACTTGCACTGCTGCCCCTGCTCACCCCTGTGCTGCTCCCTGTCCCCAGAACCAGCACTGCACAATCTTCCAGAATTTTTCAGCATTGAAAATGTACTCTAGGTGTAAAAATTTTCTGTCCAACATCCCCAGTGGCACCATAAGCTAAGCAAGAAAATGACTGTATGTGACAGCAGTGGAGCAGAGCAAGGCTGGTCCTGGACCATTAGTTATTGGCTTGCTATCAGATTTTACTGACAAGAGGTGGCACTGGTACCTTGTTGTTCTGAGACTACTGGAAAGTCATTAGTTGTGATGTCCAAGCCAAAACCTACTGCATTTCCTTTTGTTATCAGCCAAGAGATTGTGATTAAAAGAGATGTGTAATTAGAAATTATTTAACAGGAAACTGAAGAGAACCTCTAATCATTGTAACGCCGGACTTCATTCCAAAGACAGAATGAAACAGGAGGGCTTGGCTCTTCACGTGTTCTAAGCAGTGTGGCATTAAATCTGGTTCCAGTAGTGTCACAAGTAAGCAGGGAAGGAGAAGGTGAGGTGGCTGAGACCCCAGAGGTACGGAACAGGCTCCCTCCAAACCTTCAGCTTCCAGGAGAGAGGAAGGGCCCCACGTCCTCATCCTGCTGCAGGCATTCTGCCTGTGGGGAGGGAGCGTTTCAGTGCTGTCCCCTGAGAGGCACTGTGCCCCTGGCAGGGAGCATTTGCCTGCCAGGGAGACACTGGGCTGAGCTCTAGGGAACAGGATCATCCTGCCTCGTCCGAGGGAGGCTCCTGGTTCAGCCCGCACAGGGAGGGAGGGGTCAGCCCTTGCCCTGCAGTGACCTCCTCCAGCCTGGCCTGGATCTCTTGTGCAGCCACATCCCAGACCTGCACAGGGAGAGGAGAAAGGTGCAGACATGGGCAGAATGGATAAACCCAGGGACAGGTTTTAATTACAAAATGATTGAATACTCCGCTGACTCAAAATAAATTATGTGGAGCCACTAAGTTCAGGTCCTGCAAGAAAAGGGCCCTGGGGTCCAGCACTTAAGGCATGCCCCTCTTTCTTGCTGATTACTGGTTACAAAACTCCATCAACCAGCCCAGATTTTGGGAAGACGAAGGAGAGACTGCTGCTGAGCAGTGCAGAGCCCTTGCTGCGAGCTGTCCTGCTCAGCCAGCTGTGCAGCCCTGTGAAAGGCAGAGCCTGTGGCTCAGGGCTGACAGGGACATCCTCAGTGCCCCAGGCAGAGCAGGTTCCTGCCTGGGGTGACCACTCAGAGCCAGGTCTGGGGCATTTGCAGGCTCGGGGCTGCTCCGTGTGCTGCTGGCATCCCAGCCTGAGGCTGAGCCAAGGTCAGGGCTGCCAGCCACTCACTCCTCTGGCACCAGCAACACGTGTCCAGGGCCTGACTGGCTGCATTGGCATTTTCCTCTTGCTAAGATGGATCCCTGTGCAGGAAGCAGCTTTTGGGATAGATGGCCAGTGTTGCTGAAAATAATTTGCAAGGCAAAGAGGGCTAAAATGTACTGTCATGATGTTTCAGAGTAAATAAAGATAAGGGCGATGGAAGCTCCTCTGGCAGGGACATTTGCAGAGCCTCAGCAAATTAGTTTAGCACTAGAAAATTGACATGGAACGGAAACAAGACATTCAAAGCAAGGATGTGCTTTCACTAGGCACAGAGCCGAAGTTATTTGAGAAGAAGGAGCGGAGCTGGTTCCAAAGTAGCTAATTCATTTCTCCTTATCTCCCCTTGGCAGAGGCTCGCTGCCTAAAGAGCACTTGATGTATGCCTGCTGCTTCCTCCCCTCTCAGCTTTGCCTTGCACAAAACAAGAATTAGTTCTGTTGCAAATGACTCCAGTTCCCCGTGGTCTGCAGAGGAACAAATCACAGCTCACTGGGCACCCATGGGACACCCTGGCACTCCGAACCTCACGGCAGCACTTGCACTTACTCTGAGTTCAGCCCTCTGCTAAATGTTTGCTGGAATACAAATGCCAGCTAGGAACACTTTTTTCCATAACATTTGTGTGTTGGTAAAGCCCAGACTGATTCACTGTCACAGAACACTCCTCAAGTGTGGTTTAATTTGTTTAATGAACCTCAACTGCCCACCAATCTCACTGCCTGATGACATTGTTGAGTGTAAACCTGTCACAAATTTCAGAGAGGTACGAAAACAACAGGTTTGATATCTGCAAGATACAACACATCTTATTCTCTGGTAGTCAAACTCATTTTCTCAGCAGTTCATTTGGCAGAGCCAGGATTATATGGACAGAGATACTAGAACATCCTGCTGGACAGTTTTGCCATAAAATGACTCTCTGTACTTGCATTTAAAACCAAGTGGTCCCTGTTTATGACACTTTATAGCTGAAGTTTCAAACATGTCAGGGTTAAGCACAGGCTTTGGCCAAGCTGGGAATCGAGCTGGGTTAGCCTTGCAACTTGAGGCCCAGCAGCTCTTCCAGGTCCGAGCAGACATCAAAAGCTTTGCAGTGTGTAACTCTGGTGAATAATAAACATTCTGGGATAACTCAAAGCTGCTGCTGCTGTCATCCTCCTTTAGCTGCTGTGTCTGAGGAGATCCTGTCTCCCTTTGTGCCTCTCTCTTGATTCTGCCCATCAAGGTGAGCCTTTGCACTCTGTGCTCCCTGTGTGGGGGCACGTTCTGCTCAGGGGTACAGCCTGGTTTACCCAGAGCCCCAGAGACCAGAGGGGAGCATTCCTGCCAGAACACCTCCTCTTTGCCTCCCAGCTCTGCAGCCTGGCACATGCCAGCTCAGCCTGAGACTTCTTCTGGATGTTTGCTAGATTGTTGCAAGAGGTAGAAAAAAGTGAACTCAGTCCATCCCTCCTAGTTGATGCTGAACTGACTGTGTGTCAGTGAAGAGGATGAGAACTCAGCCTCTGATTTTATAGTCTGGTGGTTTCCAATGGATTTTCTATAACCTCTAAGAAAAATTCTGTGTTGTTCATAGCTCTAAGCTCCTCACTTCCCCCCCCTCTCTTATACCCTTTATTTTGTAATCTCCCAACAAGGACTGATTCTGCTACATAGTGAACCAAACTTTGAGGATTAAATAGAACTAAGTTTTTATAATCACCTGGGACACAATCTTCAGCAGTTAAAGAAAAGCAAAGTGGTGGTTACAGGTGAATTATGAGTTGGAGAACTGTCAGATTCTGCCACAACAGCAGCATCCATGAATGACTCCTCAGTGGAAAATCTGTGCTGTCAGCTTGTTGCAAGCATCTGTTACGCCACTGACAGTGACATTTCAAAGTATAAAGCCCTGTTGGTAAGTTACTATTTTAGAGCAGAAGTATAAATTCAGCACACTTTTATCAAAACCGGAGTGTGCATGTAGCCAACTGGAACTGGATGTCTGCAGGAAACATTTGTAACATGAACACAAACACAACAGGAGAGGGGTCAGCGTCAATCTTCTGGTTAGCCAGGACTGGAGAATCTGGGGGCAAGAAGATGCTTCCTACTAATCTTTCTTGACTGAAGAGACAACTTCTCCCCTAGGGAAAGGCCCATGTGTACAAATGAAAAGCTGAGAGTGGCACTGCTTTATGTGGTCTCAGTTAGGCAGCCCCTTCCACGGTGAAAGAACCGAGCAGCTCGTGAAGGATGTGCATGTTCAGCACAAGCCTTGCAGTGGACAGCCTGGAGGCTGGGGGAGCCTGAGGCCAGGCTCGGTGTTACCCTGGCTGCAGCCCGGGAGAGCGCTCCTGCCCGGCCAGGGACAGGCAACCCCGGCACGGAGCAGCAACCGGAGCGCAGCACGGCAGCGGAAGGGTTAAACGCCTGAGTGGTGTCTTTTCAAGACCTGAAGGACGGGCAGTGAAAAGCGGTGTGACTTCCAGGGGAGCGGGCTGGAAACAGCGGTGACTTCCAGGGAAGCGGGCTGTGAGAGCGGTGTGACTTCCAGGGGAGCGGGCTGGAAACAGCGGTGTGACTTCCAGGGGAGCGGGCTGGAAACAGCTCCGCACAGGGGCACGGGGCAGGGCAGGAGATGTCGGGCACGGGGCAGGGCCGGGGCTGCAGGGGCATGTGCAGCTGTCCCTGCTCAGCTTTACCCTGCGCAGGATTTACCATCTGTGCAGCACAACAATGCTCACTCCCGACAGCAGCCCCGTCAGATGGAGCCCGGTCTCGTGGCTGAGGCACAGGACAGGCAGTCAGGAGATTTAGATTCTATTTATTGCTCTGCTAGTGGCTTCCAGAGCACATGTGGGGAAATCACTTCGCTGCTTTGTGTCTTGTTTTTCTCCAAGATGCTATTTTACCTTATTAGTGGAATGAACACTCTTTGTTTGTGTTTATAGAGTGCCTTTTGTTCTTTGGATGCAATGCCAAAGCAGAACCAAACAAGATATATTTACACAGAATTTCTAAAGCCTCAGAAGCAGCTGCTCAGCCTTCCTACTGCAGCAAAGGTAAAGGTTGGTAAACTCAGTCACAAGTGACTCCAACACAGTGCAAAAATCCCTGTGGCTCCTCTCTCATCCCACTTCAGACACTGAAGAAGAAATACTTGAGAGACCAATGAGAACACTGGAATATGTGAAAAGAGGCCAAGAAATAAAATTTGTTCAGAGGTGAGCCAGTACAAATGGCCCCACACTTTGGGAGTTTTGATAATCTACCCTGAGTTTTTCAGCTTCTTATTGGAATTGGTAATTAATAATGTTGAAAAGTCAAGGTACCCCTTTGGATAATAATTTCTTTCCTTCACAACAAATCTGTGAGGGTTTTTGATAAATCAAAGCACTGCAGCCATGCAGGACTCATTCCGTTTGAGAGTCCAGGACGCACAGTTCCAAAGACTGTTGTGCTTTGGGAGCACAGGAACTTCACAAATTGTCCCAGTATAGCCATATGAAATTGAGCTCATTTGCTTCAATATTCCAAGAGTTCCTTGGCTTATACTTAGTCTGGGATTAACCCTGAGCCTTTATCAGAATTAGGAAAGAGATCATGGATGTGTCTTCACTGATAACACTTTTCTAAAGCCTGACAACGTTCTTTAATAAAAGTCATTTATGGAGCAAGACTGTGGGGTAAATCCTGCTGGCAGTTCCAGAGGGGTGCCTTGCCAGGATGTGTGGAATGTCCCTCTATGGCACTTCAGGAAAAGCTTGGTCCCACTCAAATCAAACTGCTGAAGTCCTACAGCACCACAGTCCATTTTTTTGTGTATTCTCAGCCTTCCACTGAATAACTTTGTGATGGGTTCTGCTCCTCTCCTATCTCCATGTGGTTGATTGTATACATAAGGAAAGCAGTCCAGCCATTTTTGTGTTTCCTTTTAATTCTCTTGTTGTTATTGGGACCTAAATGATCTTGTTTTTGTTTTTACTGCTCTGTAATGAGTCACTGGCTTATTTAATTTAATTTTATTGTAATTGTTATCTTTTCATTCTTGTTTTTTTCCAGTCAGTTACTCATAAGACCACAAGATATAAACAGGACACTGTTGCTTGGACAACTTCTGAGGGTATTTTTTTTCACTGTCACCCAAATGCAAAGCTATTTACTGAATGGTCCTCACTTCCTAAGAACTTTCACCTCAATCCATGTATATTTTTCCCACATGTCACGTTTCTGTTGATCCTTATGTTTTCCAGCTAAAAGAGATCACTCTGTCTGGTTTTGTTGTCACTTGGAAGCTTTCTTGGGCTTTCTAACTGGGCCTGATTTAAAACTTTCCATGGAAATTTTAGTGATAGAAAACCAAGTTTCGTTTTATATTATTTCTTTTATAACAAATTAATCCTGCCAAACCCTTTTGATTAAAACTTTGGGAGAAATAGTTATGAAGCAAAATGTTAAATTTTCCTTTGCCATCTCCTCCATTTTCATGCCAACCTCATCTTTGGCAGAGCATTCTGTGGTGACTCTCTCTTGCCAGATTTCTTATCTTTAACCTGATTGCCCAAGGAAATGGGATTTATGTCGCTGTGCTATGTTTGCATATGTTACATACACGAGTCTCTTTATCCATCAGTATAATTTCAAAGGAACTGGCAGCTTTCCACCAGATCTGATATAAAGACACAGGTCTAAATTATGTGCACATTTTGTGCTTCACTGTAGTTGTCAGACAGAAAATAAATTTTATGAATGCATCTGTGAAGGGAAAGACTTCAGGAGCAGTGGCCTTGCACTCACTAGCACAGAAAGCAGAGAGAGAGAACAGTGAATGCCCAACTGTGGGAAAATAGAAAATCCACTGGAGTTCACCCCCGTCAGGACAGGCACCACAGGGCAGAAAGGCATGGCCAGCAAGGCTCAGTTCTGCTGCCTTTGGTGCTTTTCTCCCTGGGAGGCTGGAAACCCTGAGAACCCATAGGACTGGCTGGCTGTGAACGTGCACAGTTTGATTGCAGATGGTTCCTGCTTGGGGCAAAGCAAAGCCTTTGTGTGAGGGGATCTGCAGCTCTGCCCTCACTGGTGAGCAAGAACCAGGGACTCACAGCCTCCGAAAGCTGAAGGCTCTGTCTGTGTGCTCCTGTTGCCTCTGCCTCCTCAAAGAAGTTCAGAGCTCCCTGCACATGCCACAGTTACACCTTCCAGTCCCAGCTTTAGGCATTCCCCAAGATGCAAATTGTCTGGCATGAAAAAGCATCTTTTTCATATCTGTGTGCAACTTCTGCATGAAGTGGAGTGTCTGTAGTACCCAGAACTTGGGCAGCCTGTGCAGATAATGTGCATCAGACCAGGAATGAGCAGTCTGGATGGCACAGAACTGCTGCAGAGACTGGGCACTGCCCAGCAGCACCAACAGACTGCAAATGCCATGTACAGAAAGCTTGTCTAATGGGGAACCTTGGAACAGCCATGACAAGTGATGGCACCTTTTAGATGAAGGCTTTGAGAAACTCCAAGTGCTGTGGAAGCAGCTTCAGAGATTAGCAAGGGATCCAAGATTAGCCGAGATTCAGGGTTTTCTCTGAGTCAGCAATGAGCCAGCCCACCTCCCCAGGGCAGGAGGTACCAGGATGCTTGGAATGCCATCCCTAGGAGGAGAGGTCAGGCTGCACTTCTGACCAGAGTGATCACTGAAAGATTCGAGGCTCCTTTTGCAAGAGTTAGCCCAGTTAACTGAAGTCAGATCCCAGCTTGGGTAATTCCATTCTGCCTCCCTAAAATTCCCCCTTTGTTTCAAACAGATGTGGTGCTTTTCACTCCCTCCATTAACGACTGCTGAGGACCTCTGTGTGTTGTGCTGAGCACTTGCTGTGTTTTACCCCAAAGGTGGCTACAGCACCCAGGGAATGCCCCAGTGCAGAGCTGTGGCACATTCCATTCCATCTGGGGGCAATGGTCTGTCTGCTCAGAGTGAGAACTGCTAAACATTCTCCCACAGAGCCGTGGCTTGCAGCAAACAGCCAGAAAAAGCCAGCACTAAGGATTTGTCCTGTGGACAGATCAGTAGAGTATGAGGAACACACAGCCTGTGGTTGTAGCTCTTCTATTTATTTCAAGTAGCAACTTGGTCACTTTCTAGTAAGGCAAAAAAGCACCTTAATTTTATATCAGAATAAGTCAGCTTGGACCCTTAATTTCTGTGCCTCAATACTCATTAGTGACAGTGAAATAGCAATGCTCATTATTGCTCATTAATATTTACTATAAGGGATGCTTTATGATCACTTGGAAAGGGAGACGAATTCCTGTTTCCCGTTTCTTCTGGCACAGACAAGCTGATGAATGAACAAATTGGGCCCTTTATACCTTACACCATGCTAGACAACTCCCAGTGCTTGATGGCAGCAGCACAAACACAGAAGTGCAGCCAGGAACATCAACTGAAAGCATGTTCAGGGAGACAGAACGGCAGCTTGGTCTTCACGAGTGTGTGGTAGAGATAATGTAAAAGCAATTACTTTAGCAAAGGCAATTCACTGAAAAAGTTTTTTTTTTTACAGAGCACCAACTTACTCAGCTGGTAGGATTGCTGCCAGGAGACAGAGCCAATTAGTGCCACTTATCTGGGGACACTGAGAGGTGGCCGTGTGCCTGCTGAGCCTGGCCCCGTGTCCTGTGCCCAAGGTCCTCAGCAATGGGTGTTCACATGGAATCTGTCATCCTGAACCATCTCCTGCACCCACCAAGGTGCTGCACTCCCCTGGAGCTCCTCCCTCCTCTGCCAGCACGGGTGACCTGCCCACACGAGGTGCTACAGTCACCTGAGACATTGGTGCAGTCTAGGATCTCTGCTCATCTCTGAATTTCCACCAGTATCAAGGATCTCTGCTCATCTCTGAATTTCCACCAGTATCACTGAGGCAAGAATGCGACCCTTGAAATGCAGATAACTCCACAGTTTACCAACAAGCTGGAAAGGCAACTGGAAAATGTAAATGGAGGGTGCACTCAGGTTTCCTTATCGAGGACAACTGTGAACTAGCAGCGACATAAAAATCTGCAGGAAGAAAAGATAACCCTGGGCACTTCTGCTGCCATTCACAGGATTTCTAAATTCAAGTAACACTCACAAAGGTTTTTATATAAAAAAGTCAAAGTGTAGCCTTTTGGTTGCAATTCAAGTTCTAATAAAACTGTTTATTGAACTCCTTGACCCCTTCCTGGAATCTGCTGGAGCTTCCCAGAACTCGGTGTCATGTGGTTCTCGGTCATTAATAACGAAGGGTGACACAGCACTTTAGACGCGCAGCCTCCTCTCGGTGCGGGCGGGCGCCAGGACGGGCTCGGAGCGCGAACAGCGCAGCCCGGGCTGCAGATCCCGTCCCGGGGCTGCGTTCCGTGATGCAGCACAGGCAGAAAGGGCAGAGGCAGGAAATGATTCATCCCAGTACAGTACAACATGCGGGACGTGATCAAAAAGATCCCAGCCTCCAGCCGGGACGAGCACAGTACTGGGCAAACGGCTCTGGGCTCCAGCCCATGCATCAGATCCATCTCCCAGTCTGTTTACACAGAAATTCTCCTCCACCAGCCAGATGTGCATTAAAAGCAGCATCTGGTGCTAAAGAGGGTCAGTGAATCTCAAGACCTCTGAATACATGGCTGATCCGTTCTGTCCACCCACTCATTTACGTTCATGAAGCCCTTCTGGCTTCTGCCTGGAAGTCTTTGGCCCTCACACCAGAGATCTCTCCAGCAGTTCTCCTCCAGCTCTTGGCCTGCTTTACTGTTCCTTGAATCTTTAGCCATTTCCCTGCCTGTTCCCAACCCTCAGCCCCCTGTCCCTCCCCAGCTCATGGCTAATTAATCATCTCTTCTTATGGCAACTGGGCTGTAGCTAAGAAATTCTGAGTGTCACTTCCCAAAGAGCAGAGCTGTTGTGTCTGCTGCAGCACAATACTTCCAGATACATTCTGCCTCACCAATTAGATGCTTAAAAGTAAAAAAAGGACAGGGATATTGCCATATGGAGAAGCTAATCACATTCCAGGGTGAGGTGCTGTGCTTGAGCTACAAGGGAATGAAAGACACTCATTGTGAATTGATTCAAAAGTCTTATCTTTGCCAAATTTGGATTTAGTTACACATGTGCATTTCCCACAAGTGAAAGAAAAAAACCTGTGTGGTTTTTATTGGGGAAATGGGTTTAATTTTGATCAAGTTCCTTGAGCTGAAAATCACTGTAATTTCACTGGACAAGGCTCAGATTTGCTGTAGGAAGTTGAATGGGGAGGGAGATGGAAGAGAGAAAATTGAAATATCAGTTTAGGTGGGAACTAGTACATTAAATCAAATGATAATTTTTTGCCTTCCTCTTTGTGTTCTAAGCTTCTCCTTCTTACTTCTCCATCTCCCTCCACAGTATTCCCAATGCAGATTGGCAAACACTGGAGCCCTGCATGCTCACTTCAGTTAAAGTTCATTTGTTAAGGCAACAGAGATGGCCCTGCATTCCTGGAATAGACTCTCAAGCTCCTGAGGTCCTCCTCCAACCATCAGATGTGTTTTGACCCACATTCTCAAATCAAGCACAGTGCAGGAATGTAATTTTCAACAAAAATGAGGCTGCAGAAAGGAAAACATTTGCTTGCAACCCATTTCTCCTTCTGGGGAGTGATCAAGAATGACCTGGACAGGCCAGGCTGATCAGTGGTGCTTGGTGCAAGGCTGGCAGGTATTCAGGAGGAGTGGTGATGGAACTGGTATTGACCCTTCTCTAGAAAGGACCAACATTCACCTCAGAGGAAAAAATGGCTCATCTAGAAAAGAAGACAATATTTGGTTTAATATTTTAGTGTATCTGAGTCAGTCTGTTTAAAACAAGTCCAAGGCTCACTATCTTATCTGCACTACTGTTAGCTGGTGTTGGCCAAGACATCCCACACCCTGGTCTAGACAAAGCCTAGGAGCAAGGGAGACAAACAAATGACACAGAGAGCGAGGACTAAATGAAGGGAGACACAGTGAGAAAAGAGAAGACAGAAAGGAAGACAATGGGATGGAAAAAACTGACATTATCTTTATCCTGAACATGACAGCTGGGCTTTTGAGGGGTGCTCTTTTCCTTAATCCATAGCACATGCTGCTTCTTAACTCCAGTGATGTGTTTGTTTGTTTGTTGTGTGTTTCTGTAAAATGAATCACCCTTAGGAAAACCCCATGGATTTAAAATTACCGAGGGCAAAATCTCATTGTACGTCAGCTACTCTGGCACAGCCCATAGGTAGCACAAGAGGAAAAGCCACTTGGGAATTCTCTGCTGAAGGGTTTCTGTAGGTTTGCTTAAAGGAAAATTGCACTACGTTGGGCCAGGAATGTGTAGTGGCATTGGAACAGTCCTGTCTTGTATCAATATTAAATAGACACTGAACTTGGTCTCCCACAGAAGTATTCTGACCATTTGGGGCTCATGATGATCTCTTTATTAGGGCCAGTGATCTGCTGAATTTTTAATCAAAATAGAAGATCAGGAGAACCCTAAAGCAGCCACTGCTCAGGTGAGAATCACCCCCACATTACGACTTCGGGCATAAGTTTTTCTCCTGGGTTTGACTCCAGAAATCTCTCACATCCCCACTAATTGTCCTACCTACTGGGTTGTTAATTATTTGGGGTGATGACCGTTCCAGTGGATATACATCACTTGTATAGTGATTATAGTGAATTAGTAAATATGAAGTACCTGTACCTAAGGTCAACAAAACATCCCTCATGTTTCTAGATCTCTATATAAACACATCTGGAGAAAATATTCACGCTTTATTTTGCCTCTTAAATGCCACATGTAAAAATAAGCACAAACACATCATTTCACCCAGTGTCTTTGCCCAGCTGATGTGAAACAAGCACTAAAGCAACAAGTATGAGGCATGACCACTATTTCTGTGTGCTGGAACTCTTCTGAAGAGAAGAGCTGCTCTGCCACCTCTGCTCGTCAGAGTTCTGGCCAAATGCTCCAGCTCCTCTCCATCCAGAAGGAACAGTCTCCCTAAAAATATGTGGGGTCACAGGAATGTATGTGGGAATTGAAAACAAAATTTGATCAAACAAATACTCACTGGTCCATAACAATGGTAATATTAAGGCTGAAGTTAAAAGAACTACAGATGTTTTCCCCCACATTCTTGGGGGGAAAGGGGACATCTGCACTTTGGTACCATGGCCAGGAATTCCTAGAGAAAAGGCTGAAGACACTGGAGTCACTGGGCTCATGACGTTCTCCCTGGGCACGTGTCCCCACAGGAGGAGTGACAGCAGGAAGCAGGCAGGAGGGCACAGGAAGTGTTTGGGAAATTTCACTTAACAGTTAAAACCTCTACGTGAATGAAGCCTGGAGCCTGTTTTGCTTCAAACAATGTTCCATTCAAAGTATGACTCAACTTTTGGGGCCTGATCCAAAGCTCACTAAAGACAATGAGAGTTTTTCCATTGACTTGAGCAGCCTTTGGATGAGGGCCTTGATCCTGATCCTGAAAGCCTGATTCACATGAGAAAGGCTGCACAGGAAAGATCAGGTCTAGAAATCCTTGCTGAGATTGTGCCCCATCCTTTCCCAGGTGAGCATTCCAGGCTAAAGCAGTGACACCAGCTGAGCCTGAGGTCTGCTCACTGCCCTGAGCTTCACCTACCATGTGATGGTCACAGGCATTTCTAAGGGTAAATCCTTGGTCCCACACCTCCACAGGAGAGTTTGTGTTTGCATCACTGATAAAGGGCTCTCCTTCCCTCCTGACTTTGCTTTTGTCTAATGGTGTTATCAGAACAGAACTCATGAAACATTGAGTGCTGGCTTCAAGAGACGCCACACAAAAGCCTAAGGTCCACTTAAGTCACATTAAAGCCTGAGGTCCAGTTAAAAATAGGTGTCTTCATTATTGAGACCTAAGGTGTTGATACTATAATGAAGGTTAAATTAATTTGACTTACTTTTAGTAGCTAATGCTTTCATATGCTGGCCTTTGGGGCAGGGATTTTTAGTAGAAATGGTATAATCTTTTTCAGCCACTTTGGACATAAAACTTACTATGTTTGAATAAGATGTCTTCAAACACCATTATTCAACCACAGAAGAAGAGAAAGACCAAACAGTGCAACATTCGGACCTTGCAAGTTCCTCCCTATTGGCTGTCTTTTCAAAGCAAGTGTCATCTGAAATGATTTTATACATTCCTATAGCATTCCCCAAAGTTCCTCTGCACAAACATCCTGTGCAGGGGCAGCTCTGGCTGGGCTGTTCTCTGCTGTCACACCTTGCTCAAAACACATCTGGAAAGCTCCGTGTGTACCAAAGCCCGTGGACCCTCAGCTCAGCAGAGCTGGGCTGTGCCTGACAAAGCTTTTCATACAAAACCTCCTCACCCTTCCCTTCAGTGCTCACCATACGGTGCATAAATAATATTTGGTTGTCCCGGTGGAGTCACAACTAAAAAAAAATGTTTTCACCCATCTGGTTTGTATTAACTTTACAAGGGAAATGCAGTGTACAGGGGATTTTTTTAAAATTTTTTTTTGCTTGTATAACCATGTCTACACCCTGGCTGCTGCAGGAGCATCCTGGGTCACCCAGGGAGAGCTCCAGCTGTGACACAGATGGGTCCAGGGTGACAGAGCACGAGGGGAGGGCCAGCAGTGCTGCTGAGGGGACACAGGGAGCTGCTTCACCTCCACACCCAACCTGGCAGAAAAGCTGCCGGGTGATTTCTGTCAAAGCTCTTCCCTGCAAAGCTGTGCTGCCACATTTTTCAGCCCAGCCAAAACCTCAGATTGCCTCACAGAACTGAGTGGCCCAGGATCCATAAACGTCATTTCCCAGGATAATCCTTGACTTTTGTTTCAGTCTGTTACTTCCCACTTAATACCCACAGCTTTTTAATTGGTTATTATTATTTCTTATTATATATGAAAATTTTAAGAGTCTCTCAAGAAGCAAAAAGGGGACATAATTAAAGAAAAATGCAGAGAATAATCAAAATGTAGTTGACTTTTCAGATGTGACAGACTTTGGTTCTTCTCAGAAGGGAGACAGGAAACTGTGGTGGGCCAGAGCCCTCAGCCCTCATCTGAGTGCAAAATATCCCCTCAGAACCAACTTTGTGAACTCCAGGCACGCAATAACCACCAGCAGCTCCTGCACCCAGCTCCCCAGTGCAGCCCAGGCTGCTGCCAGAGAATATATTCCATTATTTTGATGTTGTAATACAGCATTTATTTACCTGATTTAAAAGCAACAATTGACCTGCCACATGACTTCAGATACGCTACTTCAGTGTGCTGGTTTGTATCTTCTGATAGTCTCTCAGACCTTTAGTTCCTCTTTTAATCATAAAAAAATATAGACAGTGATGACAAGAAAAGGAAAAGATGCAATATGAATACTGGTCAGGGAGAATGAAGAAGGTGACACAATATATGTTCAATTTTTTAATGGAATCTGACCCAGACTTGATCCAAAATCAGGCTCATTTTATATGCATGGCTTCTTTTGGACCTCATTTTGAATGTTTAGCCCTTGATTGGTTTGCTATGTCAGTTCATACATTGCTTACACCTAGTAGTAGATGCAAGACCAAACCTCAGCTTTAAGTTACATTATATTCAAATAAACAGAGATCAACACAACACTCCTGTCACTGACTTCAGTGGGTACTGGGTTCATCTAAAGATGTCATTACTGCATCCAGATTGGTACAAAACCTCCTAAGCTGCACTACAACCTTCACTATGATGTGTCATCATTACACTGAGGGATAGGCAGAGACAGTTCCTTGACTGCCAGATCTGCTACCCGAGCACAAAAACAGCCAGACAGGCTGAACAGCATCTCCAAGAGACTGATTAAAATTCAAGCTACCTTTCAAAGTACAGCTTTGAGACTGAGATGTTGCTTATCACGAAGAGAGGATCTGTAAAAACAGAAATGGGAAGATAAAGAGGATGAGACTGGCAAGCACAGAGTCTCCCAGGGACTGCCAGTGCTGGGATGACCCCAGCTTGAACAACCCAGGATGGGTGACTTGGTTATGAAAAGGGTGGTAAACAAGGAAAGATCATGCTTGGAAAAAATAAACTCCAAGGGCTGTGCTGGGCTGGCAGGAATGGCAGGCAGCAGTGGTGCCAGCAGAGCTGTGACACTCACACCAGGGCAGCAGGGCGGGCTGGGTTTGATCACCGCCTGATTGACGCTAATGACACCCCCCAGTGCCTGTGGCTTTCCTCACACCACTCCCAGGAGGGTCACAGGCACATTCCTGCTCAGTTCCAATGTGAAAAAACATCTTTTGAGTCAAGCTAAACGATGCCAGGTGTTTGCTCTGGTTGCTGAGCCGGGGCCACGGTCAGAGCTCAGCCTGCCCTCCCCAGCAGCGCGGGGCTCAGCTCTTGGGAAGGCACCTGGGACCTGCTGGCAGCTCCAGCCCCACGTCCAGCCACTGATGGGACAGCCACGCTGTGACAGAGGGGACAGCAGCGCCTGTGGGGGTGGGGGCCAGCCCAGAACAGCACTGGGAGCTGCCTGGAAGCCCCACGGAGGGATCAGGGCTGTGTGGGACACACTCAAGCCTGAAGCACTGCACTGTCCATGGAGGGGTTATTCACCTCTGCTGCTTTTGTCCTGCCTGTCAGGAAAAGCCTGACCTCTGCCATTGACAGAAGTGTACCAGAAATGGAAAGAGGATCGGTCCACTCCTCAAATCCCACTGCACAAGGGCTGAAGAGTCACCCAGTCCAGATCATCAAAGCTGAAACCTCGTACCAAGCTAAACTCTGAACTTCTGAGCCAAATCCCCAGGCCAGTGAGCAAACAGTCCTTAAGAAAGAACCTACAAATGCACTGCTTATTTTGAGAATGGAAGGTGAAGGTTTCAGATGTTTTGTACCTAAAGAGGTCACTGCAATAAACATTCAGCAGGTCCCAGGAAAGCTACTGGCAACAGCCAAAGCCCAGGATTCCTGAAAATCTGAATCTTTTAGAGTTAGGACCCTACTTCAGGAACTGCAGTTTATAAATAACTGATTGATGGCACACCTAAATTTCAGAATGCTGAGGAATCTAGCAAAATCCATGTGCCAAGGACTTCCAGAGGCAGTTTTGTAAGAGCTCTGGAGGCTGTGAAACCTGTGTGCCATGGACTCACACTGGCTGTGCTCCTCAGCCTGGCAGGGCTGCTGCTTGCATGTTCCATCCTGTTCTCCTTTCCACCCTTCCAATCTCTCACCAGGATCAGTGACAACCCTCTGGAAGCAAAACACAGATTCGCCTGGATTGTTCCAATGCCTCCAGATGTGTGCTGCAGCAGTGGGATGCACACCTGGGGGAGGAGGAGGAGGAGGAGAAGGAGGAGGAGGGAGGCCTTTCTCTCCTCTCTGCTGTGCACACAGAGGTGATGGCTCAGCCACACAGACCATGAGAGGACAGGCTGCCTCCTGAGCAGCACCTCAGGCTGCCTGACCTGTGCCCCTCACACCTGGCAGAGGGATGGGATGGGCACTCTCAGCTGGAGACCTGAGAAGTCCCAAATTCCATCCTGCAGACTGTGCCCAGAGCCCACGAGTGACAGGTTCAACATTGCATACACCCAACCAGAAATCTTTCAATAGAGAGATTCCTTCAGGGTCTGAAAACCTGGCTGAGGGTGTGAGTGCACATCTATTTATAGCAAGATAAATATTTGGGTAAACAGGTAGAGGAAAAGAAGGCAAATCTTTAAATTAGAGCACACTCTGAGAAAGGGGGATTAAATTGTGAAAAACTTCCACATAGATATTCTGGATTGATTTTTCTAGAAAATATTTTCTAGAACAGAGATCTAGATCAGTCTTTTAACGTCTATCTCTTTCCAAATTTTCCAAGAGCACTTTTTTGATTTTCTTCCATTTCCCTGGTGACCCAGTCACACATATGCATTTTCTCAGGATTACCACAGTGATTCCTTTGTGATGATTGCTCTATTCTGCACTTTAAAATAAGGCTGAACATTGAGGCTTAGAATGTTAATCATGAGAAGAAGAATCACAGGATAATCAGTGGCTGCTTGCAGAGCAGTGTAGTTGTAAATCAGCTGCTGAGAATAAATACCAGACACAAACAGGCTTCAGAAGCAGTCCTGAAATACTTAAGCACAATATATTTCCCCTAACACAGCCCTTTGAGGTCGCAATCTTTTCCAAAACACAGGTTCTTCCATGCACCCTCAGCACCTTTGTCAGGCCTCTCCAGAGGAACATGGGGATGGGGCACAGCGTCCCCAGGTAGAGGGATGTTTGCTGCGAGCAGCCACCTTTGGCAGGTGACACAACTTCTGTGCACACCACTCCAAAAGGCAACTGCCTGTGTTTTCAGCTGCTTCCTGGCAGCTGGTCATGTTGGATCAACTAAACTAAACCCAGAAAGCAGCAGTGCAGTTTTGTGTCCAGCTTTGGACACGGTCCTGGAGCCCAAAGGGTTTCCTCTCTGGGCTGTCCCAGCCAGGTGATGCACAGCACTGGGAGCAGGAAGGGTTCCCAGCCACGCTCCCTGAGCACGGCTTCCCCTGCACCCCAAAATCTGCACCCGGCAGCTGGGGCAGCCACCCCCAGCCACATCCAGGGCAGGAGCTCTGGGGGCTTTGGGATCTGCCTCTTCTCATTGCTCTGCAAATCTGAGTCAGCCACAGAAATAAGAGAGAGACAGGAAAAAATAGAAAGGGAGAAGTGGTTAAGGCATTCCTGTGTGACGCAAATGCAGTGATGTCAGAATTGGAGACCACAGACACCTCTGCCAAAATGAATGGGATTCCAGCAGGCTCCAGCTGGTCTCATGGTTTGTGCATTCTGCGTTGTTTCCTGGATACCAGCAATTCCCAGCTGTAAACTGAGCAACCATTAACCCTTCCCTGCTGTGGGTTTCCAGGCAGTCACTCACGGGGAAGTTTTTCCCTCTGGTGAAAGATTCCCATATTTCATAACCAGGCATCTTGTATGAATCAATGGCCAACTTAAAAATAACCCCTTGACCCCAAGTGTCTGGGACAGCCACTGGAACACGGAAAGGAGAACCTTTTATACAAAGCAACATTTATTATCTGATCTTTCAGCTGCATCCCTGTGCCCTTGAGCTTCATTCCACAATCACCCATGTGACTTATCACCTTTATCATTTTTCCTTTCCTACTTCTTTTTTTCTTCTCTCCCACTCTCCTATTCCTTCAAGTTAAATTTTCATTTTTTCCTTCCTACCTCTGCAATGAGAAGATGAGGCCTGGCTTTAGTGTTGAACTTGGTCTGGGAATAGATCTGAAATCCTGGATCTGACATACAACTCCCAGAAATTTTTGTGAGGGAAAGCATCCAAATTCTTAATCTAGTGGCTGATTCCTTCCTGGCACAAACTGAAAACCTAATTTTGGATCTCAAATGCCTGAACTTCCCGAAAGTAAAAATCTAGGCATGGATTTTTTTTTCTTTTGCTGAACTAGCCCTCCCACAGATGGGAGGAAACAAGAGCTTGAACTCAGGCCACACCAAAATAATCAAATATCTAAATTATCAATCACTACTAATCAAATTGTGTCTAAGCTGCAGGGGCAGGTCCCTCTGCTCTTCTCTCCAGGTACTGACAGACAATGAAATGCTGAACACAGACACATCAGAACAAACCTCATGGGCTGAGGTGACAGCAGAAAGTGTGAGTGTTTTTGAAAATTGGTCGTGAAAAGACAAATACAGCTAAAATCAGAGCCAGTTAAAATGCAGTGATTATATTCTCCAGCAGTACAGACTTGTCCAAAACACAAAGCCATGAGTAACTCCAGAGAGGCTGAACTGCCTTTCCAGGCTGCCCAGCACAGAGAGCTGCTGCAGTCACACAGGTCACTCTGGTTAACTTTTCTCACAAGGGAAGTGGGGCAGTGCTTCCCAGCCAAGGAGGAACAGGATAAAATCTGAACTGTAACATTAAGGGACAGTTTAGGCTGGAAAAGAGCTCAGCAGGCCTTCGAGTCCAGCTGCCTCACTCACAAGGGCCAGTTCATATCACACTGAGTAGGAAGAGTCTCTGACAAGGCAGATGTGCCAGAATGGGCCTTTCCCACTCCTCGATTGCCAAGGAATGTGGAGTCCTGCATGCCCTCAGCAACTCCTCAGCCAAGGCCTTTGGAATGTTCACTGTGATGTTCATGCAGAGCTCTGGGCTTCCCAGCTTGGTTAAAATTAGTTTCTTTGGAGTCATTGGTGGTCCTGTGATGATTATCAAAGGAGCCCTGTCAGAAGAACATGGAATGACAGCAGGGTTGGGGTTGGGAGGCACCTCTGGGATCATCTGCTGGAGCAGGAGGATGCTGCAGGGGCCAGCCAGGTCAGTGCTATCAGTGGGCAGCCAGCCCAGCACACCAGGATTACTCACAGCAGAGATGAGACAAACCTGCCCGGCCTCCTTCCCTGTGCTCTGCTCTGATGTTCGCAGATAAGCCCATGCAGGAGAAGCTGGAAAGAACTGAATGTCCTGTGGGAGCTCTTATCAAGACCAGGAGTGAACAGCCAATAACCACTCAGCAAATCACCTTCTAAGTTTGAAAAGCAGTCTGTTGTTTTAAAGTGTGTTAGTCATCAACAAATTGGCTGGGGTGTCCTTCTCTCCCTCAGTTTCCCCTCTCCCATCTCCCTCTGCTGGGACGAGCCAGCTGTTTGTCCTTACAATATTTTATAGACAAGAACAAAAACCTTTTACCATTTTTAGGACCTAAATTGTGTCACCCTGTTTGGAAGGCTGACATATGTTTGTTCTATCATTGTTTGCTCTTCCTGCTTTGAACTGTAACCTCTGGGGACAGGGACTTTTTGTCATGCAGTGTTTGCCCAGCACCAGCACAACCCTGCTCCTCTGAGCCTCCCTGGCACACCCACAGCAGCTCCAAGGTACTCAGGGTTTGCTTCTGGGATTCTTCTCCACTGGAGACAGACTGAGCTCCTGGCAGCCAGACCCAATATCAGTCTGTGGGACCAGGTTCTGCCCGTGCCTTCCCTCTCCATTTCCCCTTGTGCACAAAGATACAAAGATACATTTCCCAATACAACACAATCACTTTTTTCATTCCACATTTCATTATTTATGGAGAACAGGGCACAAGATCCACCCAGGGTGGGTTGATTGAGGCATCTCTTGAAACGTTTACTCAAAAGTACAGACCTCAATTTCTGGTATCCAGCCAAGCTGACCACAACCAGCAGGTCAGACCCTGTCCCACTGCCCTGCCCTTGCTTCCAGGATCAGCTCTGCCAGGATAGCCCATATTGTTAGCAAGTACTATTATTCATAATCTGTAATTTCAGGAGTACAGATGGTTTGCTTAGCAATTACAAACCATGGAAATGGCTGGGGCAGTGGGAAGTAGATACTTAGCAAACATCTCTACCCATATCTTACCATGGTTAATTCTTTGGAGCAGACTCTCATCAAGGCTGCAATCACTGGTTAGGTTTTTAACTTGCCAGTTTGCAGCGTTTGACTACACTGTGATCGCAGGATCAGCTCCTCCCAGGGAAAATGCCACCACTGCCCTCTCCTGTCCTTTCCCTGTCTCCCGTTTCCATTCCTCCTTTTCCCGGTTTCCGTGAGCAAGAGAAGTGTTCTGGGAGTGACAAGGTCTGGGTAGCATCCAGTCCCCCACTGATCCTTGAAGATTTGGGTCTGTGCTGAATCTTGAGTTTGGCTGAGAAAGCAGTAAGTTACAAAATCTGTGATAAATACTGAAAGCACAAAAATCTGAAAAATCACGGGCTGAATATGCCATGAAAACAGAGGTCAGTGAGCATGAGAGAATAGAGGCAGTGATCATAAACACAGCTAAGCACAATTACAGCTCATTCTGATTCTGTTCATGGACACAGTGCCTTAGCTGCACAAAATCTGGGAATCACATATAAAACTGTGCCACAGGTACTGTGCACGTGCTGTGCCTGCACTGAGGCTGCTCTGGGCAAGGAAAGCCCTGAAAGTACACAAGGCTCAGACTGCAAACTCTGTTGGAGAGCTGTTACATAGAGAGGGACTACTGAATATTTAGGAAAATATCAAACAGCCACAATACAACCAGAGTTTCGTTTTGTCCTACATCAAAAGGAGACACTTTGCATTTCAGTCTAGCCTTCACCAAAACAGTTGAGAAACAGCAGGTTCCACATTCCACCTCTGTGACACTGATGATAAAACAAGATATGGGCGTGCAGAAGGTGTGTAAAGATAATCCCCATCCCCTCTATGGAGGCTGGGCAGAACCATACAGATGATATTTCATGAGGGGACCAGCTGATGCCCTGAACATCACCCCACTGCAGGGAGTCATTTCACCTGGAAGGAGAAATGCAGGGGAAAAGAAGCTATTTCTGGTTATCCCAAATTCCATTAGCAGGAGTTACTAAAGAGGGAAGAATGTTGCATGATCATTTCTGACCACATGAACACCAAAGTTCAGTAGACAGGCAGCCATGAGAAGGCAGCTAAATTCCCAGTTATGTTTCTGGGAAAGCAGAGCCCTGTGACACAATCCTGAAAATGTTACCTGCTCTCAGCACATCAGAAGCAAAGTGAAGGGGGCAGACCAGTGACATCCTGAAACTCCCAGCCCTCCCAGCCCTTCGGCCTCCAGCCCAACAGAAGTTTCTCTGAAGTAGATTTATAGAGCCAAATGCTGAAAGATGTGAAAGGGAATATTATGGTCCTTTAATTTGTCCTGAATACAGAGGCTGTAATTCTTTTTAGGGCTAAACTAATACACATGTTCTTGAAATGGATCTAATTCAATTGTGATTGTTCAAAACCTGGTGAAGCCACTGCTATCCTGATAAACAACTGCAGTGTTCTCTGCTTCCAGCATGAAACCTTGTCCTGTCTGTGTCTGCAAAACTGAAGTGCCCAAACTATCACAGGACTTTGATTACAATGATCTACTCAGGGTGGTCAAGTAATTTCCAAAATCCTTCCTTTGAGATGAATTTAGCTTCCAAAATTTGTTTACCAGCTACTGGATTGTTTTTGTCTTTTCAATTCCCTCTGGAATTATTGCATCCTGGTTTGAGTGAGTGGACATCAGAACAAGACATTGTATTTAATGAAGAGCATTCCTAACATGGAATAATTTTCATTTTTCTGGAGGTCTAATGGCTTTGTAGCCCATGATCAACTGTTAACTTCAAGGGGCAGCCTGGCTCTTCAGCCACTCCTGTTTCCTCATCCTGGGTGTTGAAATTATGTTGTCTTTTGGGGGGGGGTTCTTTGTTGGTTTTGTTTTTTTTTTCTTTTCTTAGACTTTTTTGTGAGCTATGAAAAGAAGCTCTTCATGAAAAGTTAGAGGAGAACAATCTCCCCTGGCCTTCCTCCAGCTCCTGGAGGTAAAAGCATGACAAGCAGCTTTATTCCATAAAACTGACAAATAATCTTTGCCAGATTCTTCCCAATTAGGACCTATCAGTCTCTACAATGAACCCCTTTATTCGCCACAGACAAAGTCCAATTATACCTCCCCAGGAAAGGGAGGAGCAGGTGCCTCCACGGGCAGAATGTGAGCTCTGGTGAGGTGGGAGGCTTTGGGTTTTACTGCCTTAACTCCCTGCATTCTGCAGCTGTGCTGCAATAGGGGTAACCCAGCTCTGGATTACTGAGCACAGGGTCACTGAGGACCTTTGGTGATGCCACCACCCAGAACCAGAGGATACCCAAACATTGCTAGCCAAGGATTCTCCAAGGGGTTCTGGCACCATTCACAGCCCGTAAAGCCTCACACAAAGCACAGCTGGAAACGTCAGTGGGGCAGATACAAAGTCCTGTTGCTCCAGGCACCACCGAGCTCTTTGTACACATTTGACTCCCTGCTGCCTTCAGGGTGGGTGAACCCTCAGGGATGGACTCCCCACCCTCACAGTGGAACATGATAGTTCTGGATGCCACGGGAAAACCAGGGAAATGGGCTTCAGAAAGCTGCCAGGCTCACGGCTGGTCCTGAAAGCACCTCTTTTCTGTTATCAAAAACACACCACTGGACTGGCCCAGGAGGGAATTTCCTATGCTTGAACATTATATTCTGAGATTATTTATTAAACACACAGTATCCAGAGAGCTTTGCATCATAACTGTCATTTTTATGTTCAATAGTTCCATTGTGAAATTATTTTTTATTGAGATACAGAGTCACAAAACTTTCAGGGACTCTCTTCTGTCACGGAATGTGATTCACCACTGTCCATACAGGCCATGATTCATTTGGGCTGGTTTTTATTATTATGAGTCTTATTTTAGCAACTTGGCGTCCTTAATCCATTTGGATTTGATTTGCCTGCAGAGCTCATGCATGGGATAACTATAACCTGTCACAGAAAGCACCCGTTCACCCTCGTGTCAGGGGGTTGGTTTTTATTTCAGCTTATTGAAAAACTAGAGAGCATTTTTTCTCATTTTGTATTTTATATTTGACACATTATAGAAGTAAACATTATGTTGCACGTGCTTTTAAAACAAAATTCTTTTTCTCATTTATATTAAGAAAGAAAATCACTTCACTGGAAGTGGACCATGTTCAGTGTGTCTGAGGTGCCAGGCCACAGGCTGGCATCACACCCAGCATTTCCTGGGTCCCTCTGGCACTGCAGGTTTGCGTGCTAGCCTAGAGCTGGAACCACACATCTGGGAGCCAGAATTAGAACCAGAAGTTAAGCAAGTCGTAGCTTCCCAGCTATGTAGCAGAATTTCCAAAGTGACAGGATGTTGTGGTATCTCCCTGAAAGCTGTCCTCACCTTGCCAATGAATTACAGTTCCTGTAAGTTTTGGCCACTTGGCATCACAGGATCCCATGATGTCAAATAGTTTCACCAAGAGAATCACAGTGGGATAACTCATCTTGGCTTCTGGGGACTATGAAAAAGCTTGCTAATCACTGGTTTACAACCTGCATGTCAAAACATCTACTGCGACTGGGATTTGTGTGCCTGGGCTTCTCCTGTGGAAGAAACTAAATATAGATTCAAATGCTCTGGGTGATGTACTGAGCCAAAGTAAAAGAATCAAATATGGCAAAGGGATTGGAAATGTACAGTTGTTCCCACTGATCCACTTGGATTTCTGTTCCTTCTGGGCCAGTGAATAGGAAAAGAGAAGTGGTGAGATGTAGGCTGCCCATATATTGCTTATAGCCTCAAGGCAAGAGTTTGCACACATTATAAGCACTATATGAGCTGGCATTCCTTTTGTTCTTTGAGGGGTTGGGGGGGTTGTTTGTTTATATTTATTTGTTTGTTTGTTAATGATAAAAACTAGAAGAGGGAAGGTAAATTATAAACAGTGAATTTAATTATTTACTTGTCTTAGCAAGAGTTACCTGGTTCAGAACCTGACTGCTCAGGGCAGTTTTTGTAAAACCTGGACTGCAGAGCTGCTTCTGTAACCAGCACACTGCTGCACCCAGCTGAGAATGGGGCTGCTCATGTGGCACCAGAGAGGAACTGCAGCAGCCCAGACTGCCTCTGTCCATCCAGCTGCAGGAAGGGACATCTCAATGGTTTTGTGATTTTGACATTCTACTTAGGAGCTGGAGCACCTTTCCACCAGGACTTCGAAATCTGGGCCAGATGCCAGGTTAACTGCAGTATCCCAGCTCTTAAAATCTCAGCTTCTTAGATGTCACATTTTCCCTCTGAGGAGTGCTGGTTTTGGGAGGAGCGATGAGGTCTGGCAGCTCACCTGGGAGCTGGCACAGGGCACTCTGTGTCAGAGCTGCACAGCTCTCTGGCCCCCCACAGCCCTGCTGCCTGGCACAGTCCTTGGTGCTCAGGCAGGTAAATGTCTGTACTCAGTTCTGAGCAGGGAGGGAGCTCCTGAGGACAGGTCCTGCCCTGGTCAGCTGAGATCACTGGTCAGGTCACTGGCAGCAGAGCACAGCAAGTCTCAGACTCCTCAAAAAGGAGGCTTTGCTGCTCTTTGCTCTCCCACAGCCACAGGCAGTGAACAAGCCAGAGGAGTTTATTCCAAACAAACCAAAGTTTGCAGTACAGCACACAGAAGCTTCCCTTTCCTTTCCCTAGCAAACCAAGCTCTGACTTGATGAGGTTTCCCACTCTGGCCAAAGCAAGGTGTTTATACCATGGGTGTTCTCATTTTGAGCAGAACAATGGGCAGACCATCAGGACTGAAGTGCTGGATGTCCCTTCTCAACATGCCCTGGACATTGCAGAGCGCCACAGAACAGCTTGTGAAAATTCCTACAGACTTCCCAACGAAAACAGAATTTACAAAGGATCTTCTTGCTCTCAAGCACTCCAGGCAAGAGCATGGCATTATTCAGAGAGGAAACATACCCACAAACCAGACAAAGGATACTGGCTTTAATCCTGCTCATGCTATTAACACCCAGCGGGACTTCAGAGAGATCATTTAAATCTCATTTTTATTCCGTTTGCTATGGATTTCTGTGACAGCCAGTATCTGTTTGATTTGTCGCTAGTTTGTGTGTTGTTTGCCTTTAAAAAACAAGTGACTGGCTCTGAAGAAATCCTGTGGAGGGAGTGAGAAATTGCTTCTGGCCTTGAGGAGCAATTGAGACTGCCCGGGACAGAAGCTTGCAGGGCAGAAGAAAGGAGATGCCAGACAAATGGAGAGAGACTGGCACAGCAAGGAGCTGCGAGCCCAGGCTCCAGCAGTGGGAGCCCTGAGAGGGATTGAGCAAGCACCCGGCTCAGAGGTGATGGGAAGACAGCAGAGGAGCTGCTGCCCAGGCTTGGGGAGGGGAGCTTGTTTCTTTTATTCAGAATAAGTTCTTTTATTTCTATCCTGTCTCAGCTAATTTGGAGTTCTCTTCATTGAAAAGGTTAAGCATTTTAATTTCTGTTCTAACATGACTTGGCTTTTTTGGATTTGTTTTGTTCTGGCTTAGTCTGGGTCACTTCGTTACAAGTTCAAAAAAAGTTACCACATTTCAGAGAATAACTCAAAGGATTCACTGGTGCTGCAGTGGTGAATGAGTTCTGCAGATGGAAGAGCCTGACACCTCTGGTCTCAGCCTCTGGCTGGCAGGAGAATCTCAGAATGCTGTTCCTTCTAAGAAGTATTTGTTTGCATCATGATAAAAGTCTTCACTTTTAATTTCTTTTCTCTGAAACTGTTGGTTTTTGGTGCTGGTTTCAATTACTGAGATGACATGAAAAAGCTGCAATGAATTTCTGACAGAGCTGGGTGGAAGTGAGGACGAGGGTCTGGGCTTTTCAAAGCCTTTCTCTGTTCTCCCTTGCTCTTGAAGCTGGCTGAGAGGCTGGCACTAAGCTGGCCTGGAGCATCCAGCTAGGGCTGCCTTTTCTCCCTCAGTGACAGAGGGCATCATGCTGAAAGACCCACCCTAATTCTACAATCCAGACCAAAAAATGCAGACTTGAAGAGCAGATCTCCAGCTGATGTTAACAAGTGACTGCAGGCACTGAGGAGAAGCAGTGCCTGTTCAAGGGGATGGAACCAAATTGTGGGAGATGATTCAGCTCTCCTTTTGCAACTGCTGTGTCACAAAACATGTTCAGGCTCCCTGGTGGCCCTATGGGCTATTCCCTATACAATTTCTGGAACACTTTTCCTTGGTTCTACATTGTTATGTAGAGATTTACCACAGCTTTCCTACAAGACACAGTCAGACACAGTCTAGTTTTCGCCACAGTAAACAATGAAAGTAACTCCAAGTTCTCATTACACCTACAAGAAAAGCCCGTTGTGTTCCTCACTCCTCTGATACATAAGTCTTGCTATAATGTTTTTCAGGTGCCTTTTTAAAGACTGACCACTGTGAACCAGGATGCAATGAAGCACTATGAAATACCAGCAGGTCAGAGTCTGCACAGAGCTGCTTTACCAGCTACCACAGTTGCTTGAAAATGGCTCAGTTTCCAAAAAAAAAAAAAAAAAAAAAAAGCAGCCCCATTTTTCTTGCAAAACACAGTGCACTCATTTCCTCCTGTAGCTTTCCATGGAATTGCTGTAAATTCTTAGCTTTATAAAGTTCTTTTTCCACCATAAGCAAGCATTAGGGTGAACTTGCTAGAGGAACCAGGGCTTGTCTTGCCAATCAGTATGAAGACAGCATCAAAAATCCTAGCTCCTCAAATTGCAAATATTTTTACAACACAAGAAGCAAAATCAGAATGGAACTTCCAAAGAAACACCCCGAGGAGAATTCAGCTGTATTCTTGCCTATCTTCACAAGAATCTCATCGTGGCGTTGACTACATTCCAGGTTCTTACAACACAAATGACCCGAGCTGATATTTAGAATATTTGACTCTTTATTCAGCAGCAGCCCTATTAAATGTAGCAGTGCCAACAAATATGGCAACTGTGCAGAGCAATAAGAAGGCCACTAATTTCAAAAGCACAGACAAAGCAGTTGTTCATGGTCAGTACCAATCTCTCCACAGAAATACACTTCACTCCTTGCTTTCTGATTAAAGATGTCTTGGATCCCTTATTCTTTTATTCAAGATGGAAGCAAAAATCAAACCCACCTTGATAGATTGAAAAATGAGCATTGGATAAAATTTTAACAACTTCCCTTTGTTCTTTTATTTTTCTCAGACTCCTTTAAATGTGGGCTTGATGCCCTTGCACAGGAGGGAATGTTGAGACTGCCTGACAGGTGCTTCTGCCTGTTCCTCCCTCTTGTCTGAGCTCCCTGGGAGCCACCCACACATCCTCGCTGCCAGCAGGTGTGTCTGAAAGGTGTGTCTGAGTCCTGCCACCGCTGAATTCAGAACCGGCTCCGGAGATGGAAATCCCAGCAGAGCAGTCAGCAGCCCTTGCTGTCAGCACAGCAATTAGGCTGTCAGGATTTCAGGATTCTGATGTCTAACACTTTTATATGATCGTTAACTCTTTTTGTTCCTCCTTGCATAAAATCTAAATGTTACTGTGAACAGTAAAATGCCATAGGAAAGTGTACTACCTCAGATACAATAATTTTAATTTCAGCTGGCATTGCTTTCCCCTGATTACAGGCTGTTGTTACCTGGTTCATCTTTCACTTCTAATTCAATATTCCATTTCCCCTGCAGTTTAACAGACAGAGTCTTTAGGGTCCTCCACATTAAACCTTTCAGAAAAACTGTTTTTTGGTTTACATTAGAGGAATAACAGACCAGGAGAAAACAAACAGACCTGTATAAGGGGACAGCATACATTTGATATATATTTAACATGCCACATCATAAATGGAGGTTACAGATCAGTCTTGGATCATGAGACATTTTATTAGGTACAAACAGGAAAATAATTTTCTGTCTAAAAAGTTCCTGACATAAAGCACAACATCCAGCATCTGGTCTCTGTGTGGCCTACATGGACAATCCATCTTTGGCTGGGAATTTCTGGCAGTGGCAGTGGCAGTGGCAGACCCCTCCTGGCCGTGTGATTTCCCAGTGCTCCCAGAGCTCAGCTGGAGGGGTGTGTGTTCTGCACCAGCACACTGTGGCACAGGGCTCTGTAAACACACACACAACAAATTGGGCGCTTCAGACACATCACCCACGTCCTGAGGTGGTCCCTCCTGACCACAGGGGCTGTCATAAGATGGAAGAGTCGTGGGACAGAGCCTGGCTCTGCCACCAGAATAAGGACACAGATCCTTGACAGGACCCCTGAGCTTTAGTGAGCTCAGGAAGGGCTCTGGCTCACAGCACGGTGCCATCTGAGGGAACACTGCCCACAGGGAGGGCAATGAGAGAAAGGAGCCATCTGCTCTGCTAAGAAGTCTGAAGAGGAAACATTCATTTTTGCCTTACATCAAAACATCCCTAGATCTCAGACTTTGGCTTTGTTGGTGGTGTTTTGTTTTGTTTTTCCCCTAAATATCTGGACCAAAATGTCCATTCAGAAATGAAATCTTAGTTCTGCAGTTTCAGGTGATGCATGCACAGCCAGCCCGTGTGAGAGGAGTAGAACAAGAGGGCAGGAGCAGGAGCACCCTGTGTGCCTGCACGGTCCCCAGGGCAGCAGGGCAGGAGGGGCAGGGGCAGGGCCCACCCACAGCCAGCTCTGGGGCAGCTCTGCTCCCAGCCCAGGGGGCAGCAGGAACTTGCACTTGTGCTTCGTCCATCCCAGCTGAGAAGAGGAATGAGCGGATTGCACAGCACAGGGAAGACAAACACCAAGAGCAAACATTGCCCCCTCAACTCTCTCCCTCTCTGTCAACTTACAGGTTCCATGAAATGCTTCAATCAGCATGTCACCAAAATAAACAGGCATTTAAGCTAGAGCCTGATCCAACAGGATTTATAGCAGTAAGCATTCATTACTACCCTTCTGTAACAGATCAGGACAATTCCTTTCATTCTGGAAATATTTTACATTAAAGTTGATCCCCAGCCAGAGTGAGAAAACATTGCTGCAGTAAAGTCAATTGAGCTGAACTACTGGACTGGTGGTAAATCTGGCCACAGCAAAGCTACAGCTGAATAAGAAGATTGTTTTTCTACACAAGCTATGAGAAGGCTGAGCTCACTCTCTTTTCTTAATAGAAAGAAACAATAGTTAAGGATCCTCTTGCAAAATGAAACACTCAGACTGATGAGCTATTCTGTGGAGGTGGAACAGACCTTCATGTCTGATCTCTGACCTTCACTTTCACTGCCTTCACAACGTGAAGTGCTACTTCTTCCTTAAAAAATTGTATATATTTATGTAGCAGTTTATTTTTGTAAGACAGTCATAGGCACACCTCTACTCCAGCAGGCTGGGGAACAGATCTGAGTCCTGCCAACCCAACCAAAGTCTGGGCCCAGCCTTTTTGTTCCTTGGAGCACTCTCTCAGTGCTCCTGAGTGGTGAGAATGTGATTCCTTCTTGTCTGCTCTACTTTCATCATTAATCTCTGGATATATTTACTGTTGACTCAGCCTTATATTTATCTTATTAAACATGGAGACCTATTTCTAAATTTAGACTTTCCCTCAAGCTGTTTTTCTCCCTTAGAAACTCCTTTTTTCTTTCCAAATCCTGGCAAGGCCTCTGAATACTCTTCTCTCTGACTTCATGCTGAGAATTTTCTGCTGCTGCATTGCAACCAAATTCATTGTTTGCACAAGGGCAATAGATGTGCATGTCCACAACCATAAGCTGCAGGTGATGACACCTCTTCATTTCCACAGGTTCCTTGTCACCACGGAGTGTCTGCTGCTGCCCTGGCACTCTGGGCTGTGACCCCAGCAGTGAGGGATCCCTCCAGGCTGGGCAGTGTTTCTGTGCCACGGGGGCTCCACTGCTGCTGCCACCTGAGTTTGGCTCAGACCTGCTGGGCTCAGCTGCAGACACAGGAATTGACCCACTGGCACCCTCTTTGGGGTTCCCTGCTTGCTGGCAAGGCTTGAATTGCTGTAACTATTTCAGAGAGAAGTGTTTCTTCATGGGAAGTGCTGGGGTTCTTGCTCCTTGGGCCTGATCCTGCTGTGACACTGGAACATAACATGACACAGTTGGATTTTCCACAAATTTTGCTGGTGGGACAAACAATATTTGCACATTCTAGGCTATTTCCCATGGCTCACACCACCACGGATGCTCTGGGATGAAGCTTTTGAAAGGTGCTGTGCTTCAGAAAGGGTGGAGCACACAGGACACCAGGGTACCTGTACAGGGCCAAATCCTGACTGCAGGAACTTCCACTGAGACCAAACCTTGCCCAGGAAGATGAAATATCAGTACCTCGGGATTTGGCTGTAATTGTGCTCTGAGAAAAACAACATTCCAGGAGACTGAAGCTGGACATTTTGAACTTTGGGAGAGAGGTGCTGCAGTGTGGGTATAGAACTGAATTCAGTGTCACTGCTGAGAGAGCTGCAGGAGGCTGGAAATTGGCACTTGGCTGCCCACTCCATCATTGCTCCCTGGCTCCCTGTTTATTCTTTGTCTTACTTTGAAGGCAACACCTTCCACCTCTGTGCCAGGACTGAACCAGGGGTTGCCATGCCTGAAATGAAGGAACCCTCCATTTCTGCTGTCTCCATTGAGAAAGGAACCAACAACCCTAACCAGGAATGTTAAAAACTGTGATCACCATTAAATTTAAATAAGATGTCTTATAGCACAATCTCAGGCATCAGTCCATTCTTGTTTAAACCAACCGTAGGTACACAATTGGAACATTTTGTGGGAAGCTACAAAAAAGGAAAAAAAAAGGAAAAACAAAAACCAAAATGAAAAAGCTAAAACTGAAGAGGTTTTTTTTAAACAGCAGTTTATAAGCACAAATTCTAATTAATAAGAACCACAGAAAGCCTGAAGGAAAGGGCAAGGCAAATTCAACTGCTCCCAGTAGAATCAGAAAAAATCCATAGAATGCAGAGCATCAGGTCTGGCTTTTGATTACATTTGCTGTTCTTGTTGTTTGCATCAGCTTATTTTTAATTGCTAGTTACTGTGCAGCTTCAATGTGATTTCCCACAAACCAGGATTTCACCTAAAAAGGCTTTTTAGCCAGGTATAGGAGAAGGAATTCTATTACAGAAGACAGAAAGGAACTACACAATTTTAAGGAAATATGCTTTTAGCAATTAAAGACAAATTAAGTATAATTTGTGTGTATGTAAACAAGATGTTAAATAAAACAAACTGTCTGAACCCATGTGTATAATAAGAAAGGCAGAGATCAGGGCTTTAGAGTGTTGGGAACTGTAGATATACATGATACAGATACACATGTATGTATATAGGCCAAATGTATTAAGCACATACATGATGACTCTTCAGAAACCTCTACTACTTTTTATTCTTTAGTATTGCCTTAAATGCAGCTTCAAGTTGTAACAGTGCACAGAGTGGATGGTACTGAAATATAGATAAATGAGAACAGAATATTGAGAATACTGCTTTGAATCCCTGTTGCTTGTGATGGCTTTCAATACCAGCCTAAAGACAGTAAACCAAAAAAATTTCCATTGCGTCAGAATGCCTGCTTATATTCTCTCCATTATTACAGCTGAATTTTCAGGAGTGACAGAAATTACAGCAGCAATTGTCAAAAAGTTAAAAACAATACTCAGATTCCAGGCAGTTACAAGAATGATGCAAACCCAGGAAACCACTTTTGTTCAGCTTCTAGTTTTGATCTATCTACCCTTTGATTTTTAAAATCCACCCCCTCACCCTTCCAAGTTTTGCATCCCATTTCATATTGCCAGCCCCCCCAGGAGATTTTTTCATTGCATTTCCTATTGTTGGCCCCCCAGGAAATGCTGAGTGAGGGCAATATTATTCTGCAGGTGCTTATTGACACCTCTGTCTGCTTCTGAATCTCCAGATCAGTCCCAGCTCTGCATTTTCCCAGTGAATCAGTCCTGCTGTACCCCATCACATGCTCCCCTTCCCACAGCTTTCTGCCCTTTGGCTCCATTAACCCTCTCCACAGCAAGTTTGCAACGAGGATGGACATAAAAAGTGACCCCAGAAAATCTCAGGAGCAGGGAAGGGGAGAAGTGACCTTGCCCTGGATTCTGTTTTCCCCTTCTCTTTTTGTAAGAAAGTTTCCTGCTGGGATATTCCTGAAGGAATGCCTGCCTCTCACTAAACTGAGAGTTTATCCCCAGGTAGCTCTGATCTATTGCAGAGGCCAAAAGCTTCTACCATGGCAAGTCCTGACTAGGTCCAGGCTCTCACAAAACAAGCCAGTAAATCATCAGCATTTACAGCAGAGCTGTCATTCCCTGGGCAAGGACGCCGTGGATCACAAACCGCCCTGCTGGAATCACAAAAAATAAAAGAATTTATATCCCAGAGACTGAACCAACACAGCAACCTCAGAAATGTCAGTATCACTGCTTCTATCAACATAAATAAGAAATGCTTACAAGAACAAAAGTTAAATAAGCGATGTTAAAAATAATTGAATTGTCTAAAGAATGCAGCCAGATGAGGAATGAAGACACAGCACACATGACTCAAAGCTGATGGAAACAAATTAGTCAAACGAATATTTGTCAGTGGTATTTACCCAGCTCTTGGCCAGATACCTCAGGATTTTGTTTGGCAATATTTTAGTGCTTCTCCAAACGTGATCCCTCAGAAGCGCCCAGCTGGTTCCTGGACATGAGCTGCTCCTGCAGCTCAGACTCCACCCTGCACCAGATCTGTCCAACATGTGATGAGCACAGCAGGGACACTTTGCCCCTGCCAAGATGATGCACACTGTGCCCATCTTCAGCCATTCTCACAAACCATTAGCAAACTCCTTGGTCACACACACGGCCAGTGAGGGGGAGGTTGGCCTCTCCCTCCACATAAATGTAGAAACCAACAGAAACCCTCATGTTTCCTATAAGAAATCCCATCTTCATGAAGGAAAGGCAATACTTAGAGTCAGTTTTTAAACTCCAGTCACAGAAGGTGAAGAGCAAAACCCCGTCATTGCCATCACTGAAATACCTGAAGGCTTTGAACCCAATCAAAAGATGATGAACCAGGCCCTTCAGTTGGAATAGGGGCTGGATCCCCAGATTTCATCCCTGCCTTGGCTACACCACTGTGGAACAAGAGCAAGTCTTGACACACGTCTCATTCCCGTGGCTGCTCTGCTCTCCCTGCTGCCAGCAGGTCCAGGCATGGGTTGTTGCTTTGTGTACAAAGGGTGGTATTGATGGAAACAAACAGTTGAGGCTTGTGGGACAAGTTCTTCAGGTGGCTTATGGGAAGGTGCTCGGGATTTTCCCTGTTCCTCTTCCTCCTCACTGTCAGAAGTGAGTCCCAGTCTCCTCAGCAGAATTTACCTGAGAGTCACTCCATCCCAGAAACACTGGAACTCTGCCTACTGGAACTCAGGGGTGGCTTGTGACACTTATTATTGTTTATCCAGACACGGCTGCTTTAGTAATCTAAACCAGATGCCCACTAAACAGGGTTTTCTCTTTCATCTTGTCAGGATTCCTCTCATTGTAATTCTTCTATCTGGAATTTCCACAGATTTAATTTCTCCTCCCACAAATGAATCTTTTTGCATAATACATTATTTGTACCTTTAAATTGTTTTGCTGTGAATTCCAACCTCTAGTTTTATTAGTTTGCACTGACATGACTCAAAGACAGAAAGGGCCATCCCTGTTCTTGTGTGACCCCTTATAAACCACGGGTCCTTTGATATCACCCCAGGAACATCTTAATGTGTCCAGTAATGTTGTTTGTCCACAACGTGTCTTTCAGAAGGGTTCCAGGACTCCTCAGAGACAGCCAGGAGAATCTTCCTCTGTGTCTGACAACTCCAAAGGTTTCAACACTCACTGCTAAAACCTTATTTCTGTCTTAGACCTGGGTGACTGATTTAGTCTTTGATCCAGTTCTTGTTTTAGTTTACCTCACGCCATAAATACTCCACTACTGGCCCTTTTTCCCCCTCCAAACTCCTCTTGTACCCTGTTAGGAAAGCAGGGGAGGAATACCCTCCAAGGCCCCAGAGGCAGGTTTGTCCCAGCCAGCCTGGAGTGCTTTTCCCCCTCCAAACTCCTCTTGTACCCTGTTAGGAAAGCAGGGGAGGAATACCCTCCAGGGCCCCAGAGACAGGTGTGCCCAGGCAGCCTGGAGTGCCAGCCTTGTGCTGGGCATCCCCAGCAGCAGTGGCAGAGCCCTCAGGCACCCCCTCTGCCCAGCTGCTCTCACTCCTGCATGTCCCTGGTCCCTGGTGCTGCAGCTGCAGCCCTGCTGTGAACCCTGCCCCGGGGCAGAGGGAACAGACCCCGGTGTGCCCAAGGAGCAGCCTGACCTGCCCCAGGAGTGTCCCCAGGACACCCAGGGACCACCTGCCAGACCCCACGAGGTGGAGGATGTTTGATATGCCAATAGAATATATATATTTTTAGTAGAGCCCTTAGAGAATACACAGACTGAAACATTTCAAATGTTTGGGTTTTTTTAATGCTCCTACAAGATTTTCCATATCTCCTACATCACAATCATTTTCAGTTATTAAATGATTCTTAATCACACACACACAGTTCTTTGGTGATAATGTTTATTCTCTGGGAGTTACTTTGGAGTTCTCTATGACATCATATATTCCAGCTGTAACAGACAATAGACCATGCCTTTTTCTTTCTCTTTTTTAATGTGGACATGAGATTTCTAAGGTCAGGTCCTCTAAGGAGAATTTGGTCTTTAACGTTTTTGTTTCACACTCTGATTCCAATTATAGTTGTAGTTCCACCCAACTTGAGTATTTTTGTGTTTTAAAAATGTTATGGGCTAAATTAATTTCTGGTTTAAATCAGTGTACATGCATTGGGATAAATTTGGTTCACTGAAATAATGATGGCAAAGCAACTGAACCACATGATTTACTATGCTAAATACAAAGGCTGGAGCTAACTGTTTCTCCCAATCCTTCTTTCTACACATGTGGAAGTAAGGAAATCAACAAAAGACCTGTCGGGAAGAAGAAAGAGCTCTATCAGAGATGTCACATGCTGACTGCCAAGTGATTTTCACAGTCCTCATATCTGTTTTTTCTATTTGAAATACATGTGGAGCACAGTTGTCTCTGCCTTGATTCCCAGCAGATTATGTTAAATTATCCATATTTCTAATAAGCAATATAAATAATTAGGCCACAGTACATGACAAGAAAATTACATTTTGAGCTACTGCTGACGTGCCTTTGGTAGTGTTGGCAGCAGCACGTTATTGTGAAATGGAAATGAAGCTGGGAAGGCCCAGTGGGGAGCACTGGAGGGAGCAGAGCACGCTCAGTGCCAGGGGTGGTGCTGCCAGTGTGGATTTCCTGGGGCCACCCCAAAGCCCTGCCAGCCCTAGCAGAGCCCAGCAGAGCTGCCCTGCAGGCACAGGGACAGCAGGGACAGACCCTGCCATGGGGCAGGACACAGCCACTGCTGTCAGTGGCACTGGGCTGGTGGCTGTGAGGTGGGACTCAGCCCTGCAGGCTGCAGGGAGCAGTGGATGTGGGACAGGAGGGAGGTGACCCTGTGGGCAGGAACTGCTCCTGCATCCCCAGAGTGCTGCAGCCATGCCCTGCAGGGCATCCTGCCTGCACTGGGGCTGCTGCAGCGGGCACTGACACAGACACTGCCTGCCACAGACAGCTCAACACTCAGCAGAGTGCACGGAATCTGAGAGAGAAAGGCAGAGCAAGCCTTTGTTTCAGAAAGTTCTGTTCTGTTTTAAGCCACAAGGCCGCATTGTAAATAAATACTGAGGACAAGCCAAGGCCATCATTACACGAGTAAAAGTGTATAGAACTGGGTCTTTCTACTCATGACCTTGCATAACACCACCACCCCAAAAAAAACCCTGGCAAACCAAACAAACATAAAGAAGAAATCAAAACCTACATGAAAATTCGAAACAAATACAAGATCAAACTCTGCAGCTGCCAGTCAGCAGGGCAGTGGACAATTACCCAGTGCATGGCAGTCCTGCTTTCAGTCACCAGCAGCCCTATGAATGCTGGCTGCATGTTCCTCCACTCCCCAAACTGTCAAGAGTGCTGGTGCCCCAAACATGTTGGTTTGTGCTCAGCAGAGGTCCCAGCCTTTCCCACCCCCAGGGATGCAGCACAGAGGGTGTCTGTGAGGTGCAAAGTGGCATTTTGTGCTTTCCTCTGCTAGGAAAACATCTCTCTGAGGCTTTCAAAAGAGCAGGAAAGGCTTCATTCCTCTTTTCTCTGCATTGGAGTGAAAAACAGGCCAGAGAGATCAGCCAGGGCCTGCCACAGAGGGGAGGATTCGCCGTCCTGGCTCCTCAGGTGAGCAGCAGCAGCAGCCCTGGCCTGGGGCAGGGACAGGGCTCTGTCACTGCTGTAGTCACAGGGCACATTTACATGGCTCAGACAATCACATCATGCTGGCCAACAGTTTCAGTGTTTTTTGGGGAAAAACAAAAGCAAACCCTCCCCCATGGAAGTGTGGGGGGGAACTAGCTGACACTTAAGATCTCTTCCAACCCAAATGATTCTGCTTCTATGGAATTTCCCCATGTTAAGGGAAAGAACAGCTCAGGAGCTGCAGTCCTGCCTGCAGCTAAGTATTTCACAAGCAAGCCCCTCTGACAGACACCTTCAGGCATCCAGAACTTGCCAGGCTGGTGCTTTTGTATGTTCCAAATAATCTCTTCCATTGAATGTGCAAAAATGTATCCATCCCACAGGGATTAAATAAGGCAGCAAAGACTTCAGGGGAACAGAATTGTTCCCTTTTCATCATTATCAGTTTCAAGACAGACCAAATAGACCAAGAATAAGATTAGCATGGAGGAGAGGAGTTCATAACCCCTACTGTAAGCCCATGGTTGCACTGGATAAAAAGCTGTGGTGTTGTTGTTTTGGAAGGGCAGAGGCAGCCACTGCCTCATGAAACCACATGGACAACCTCAGCCACTGCTGGCAAGTTCTGGCTCCTGAGGCAATGGGAGCAGGGCTCAGGGGACATTCATAAAATCATCCAGCAAAGTGGAAAAGCTTCCCCATTTACCATCCTACTGAGAGAAGGTGCAGAGCCAAGCTTATTCCAGGTGCTTGCCAATCATTTCCCATTACTATACCACTGTATTCTCTGGCTGATGTTTTACTTTGCATTGCCCCCACCCCTTCCCACCTCCAACAAATTTCCTCTTTTTCATAGAGAACACAGTATCACGTGTTTCCAAGAACTAATGATTTATGCTAAACAAACAGGAGCATGTCACTGAAAATCTTATCAAAGGGCTGGAAAATGCCAGGCACATGTCAGATGGTTGCAGAGATCTGCTCGAAGGTGCTGGGCTTTTGGCATCACGGGTGACCTTGGGCAGAAGTCACACGTGGCTGTCAGGCTGCAGCCCTGGTGTGTGACACACTGATCTGGAACACGCTGCCAGCCTGACTTTTGGCACACTGCTCACCTGAGTAGCCCTTGCCCAGTTTAAGGAGTGGCTGAGGGAGTGCACCTCATTCTGTTACAGCCAACTGATTACTAAATCTTATTTCCCAAACCAAACAAAAACAAATGTTTCATTTTCAAATCATTACCACAGTGCCATGGCTTTCAAACAAATTTCACTGAGCTTTTACTCTGATCATTGTGATTAATGCTACGGACCTTGGCAATTGGCCTGAAGCTGAGCAGAAGGAGAATCTAATCTTGGCCTAGGATCAAGATCCTCACAGGCTTCAGGGATGTTTCACCACCCTCAGATGTATGTGAGGTTTAAATCTTCTGTCTTTACTAATGCTCTCTATGAACAACACGCAGATTGAAACTGTGTTCCACAGCTTCTACTTTCAGTTCACTTTTGGAAGGCAAGACATTTGTCAGATACCTTTATAAAGTTACTGTCAGTTTGAGGGTTTGTTTTTCGTTTAATCTGAGTCTGTGGTGAGGTTCAGGCAAAACAGGTCTAATGAATCCACAGCTTCCTCTGGTACTATCGACCACTTGTCAGCACACAGCTCTCACAAATGTCATTTATTTACCTAGGAGGTGGCCTCCAGAGGGTTACATCAACACATGTTGTGCACACACGTAGCTAGATTATGGTGAACCTACGTCTCTTGGTTATCTCTGGTGGAAGCTGACTCCTGGTGTCACAAGCTGACACTGCCCCTCTCTAGTACAAGGTTCCTGTGTTGATACTGATGATTTCAGATTTTATCCCATATGTTTATCCCATATGTTTAGATTCTGAACAGATACCTGAACAGACCAGTTGTTCCCTGGCAGAAATTCTATGTTTACTCTGTGAAAATCTTTTTCTTCTTAAAACTTTCATTGGAAAATACTTATTTTCTGAACTGAAACAACTGAAATTGGAATAGACAAGATTCCAAGCTAACCATAAAACTGTATTTAATTAAGAAATTGTTTGAACTCCAAATCCAGGGCATGTTCTTTGCATCTGAGACAAGCAAAAACAGTTTTAAAGCCACATGCCTCTTGTGACAGATAAGCATTTCACTAGAAAGAGCAAAGGGCTTCCTTCCTTTGTTCTAATTTCAAACCAGAGCAACACTAAAAAAACTACCTGATCTGTAGCTCCTACACTGAGGTCATGGTGAGAGCCTGTACCTAGTTTGTGACCTGAAAAGATGTCACACATGTACTCTGCAGTGAGCAGGAAACTGCGTGAGTGCTTCCTGTGGGTTTTGCCTCAGATCACACTCTTGGCAGTGCAGCAGAGACAAGTTGCCTTCACATTATTTGGGGTTTTTCCAGTCAATGGCCTATTTTCTGTAACAGGGCAACTGAGCAGCTTAACAGACCTCCTGCACTGCAGTCAGAGGCACCATTGCACCTGCAGGGAGTGACACAGAGCCTGAAATCCAGTCCCTGTCACTGGTGTGCCTGCCCCCATCCCCAGTGTGTCAGACAATCTTTGGAAAGCTGCTGCTGCCCTTCTAGCCCTGCTGCTGTCTGCAGGCAGCTCAGCCAAGCCCGGACATGTGGCTCTCATGCTCTCAGTTGGTGTAGACATACCCCCAGGGTTTGTTTGAATTAGGATCCCAGCCACGATTACGGCTGAGTAAAGTCCAAGCACCTCGCACAGATGTGACCCAAAATCGTGCTGTGCTGGCTGCAGGGGCTGCAGGTATCCTGACACAACTTACCTGCAGGTGACATCTGGGGCCAGGGACAGAGCACCCTGGACTCAGGGCTGCTGAGCTGCAACGTGGCCTGAGCAGAGACTAAGGCTAAGCTGGCTGAACATGAGTGCTTACAGAGGGAGCTTGTTCTGAACAACAACCACCATCCCAGTGCTCACAAACTGTTTGGATGTTTTTACTGGAAATAACCACGTAATATCTTTGGCAAGGTTTGCTACTCTGCAGTTTCTCATGTTCAGAACAAAACTCGAGAAGAGTATCCCCATCCCATCCTCCCCTCTTTGCTGACAATTCAGTGGAATTGGCCCTTCCGTGCACAGCTCTGAGCTCTGTCCTTTAGGGTGCTCAGGGTGCCCGGGGCAGCTCTCCCTCTGCAGGGGCAGCTTCTGCCGGCCCGGGAAATGCAGAGACAGGCACAGCCCCCGGGAGGGCTGCACACAAACAGGGAGCACTCACACCTTGCCCGGGAAATGCAGAGACAGGCACAGCCCCCCGGGAGGGCTGCACACAAACAGGGAGCACTCACACCTTGCCCGGGAAATGCAGACACAGGCACAGCCCCCCGGGAGGGCTGCACACAAACAGGGAGCAGGGCACGCCACTCACCCCTTGCTCTGCAGGGAGCACTCTTAGAACGCACAGCCTGCCTGGGTGGGAATTCTTGGCAGGTAACTAAGAGTGAGCCAAACCAGCTTACAACAGGAAAGTAAATACAGCCAGAAAAGCACTGGTTAGGTGCAGAGGTATTAACTTCCTAACTTTTTGAGTCACATTCTAAAATTTTCGTGGAGCTGAGAACTGCACCCCTTTCTATCCTCAGAGCCCCTCTTTTCTCTGCACTAAGATCCCACTCTCATATGGTCCTTTGTTGCTACCTCCCTAAGCCCCACATTCCCACCTCTCCAACTCCGCATTCCTGGTGTCTGCAGACAATTCCTGCCTCCCAGAGAAAGCAGGAATTCTCAGGCTGTGGATCACATATTCCATCTATGGAGGATAATGTCCATTTAGTGCGTGAGTCCCCAAATGGAGGTGAACTCTCCCCTCCCTGCCAGGTGCAAACTCAGCACAGGTGAGGTCCCAGCCCTTGTCCCTCTGTGCTGGATCCCAAACATGGCCACTGCCAGCTTTGGCTTTGGGAGAAGAGCTGGAGGACTCTAGAAAATTCCTAGGAATCACATAACCCAAAAAGAATGTGATTTTACAATCTTTTTTACCAGTGAGGGAAGAATTTACTGGCATCAAGATTTGAACCCAGATGTTTTCATCAGGCACAATTTTGTTTTTCTTTGCATTCAATCATGACACTGAGTACAGCCTACACTTGTGTTAGATTAATGCACTTACAAACAGGCAGCATTCCTTACACATTTTCATTTACTCTGCAATATGCATTTACTTAGTTCCAGCAACACAATTCACTCTGGCACCAGCTCAGCTGAACGGTTCAAAAAGACTCAAATTTAGCTGATGGTAGATTTACAGCACAGTAATTTCTCCTGCCTCTCCCTTTATGTCAGCCCCACTGGTGACCACATACAGTCATACAGATGTGCCTACGCATTTAAAGATTTCTAAACTGGTCAGGTATTTAAACTCAATAAAAGTGAATTCTTGTTCCAAAATCCAACAGCTGGCCAGAGTTAAGTGGATCTGATACACCAGAAAAAGAGGCAGTCAGGGGGATTACCCGTACAAAGCTAAACACAAACCCTCTCAGTCCTGAGAGAATAAACTTCAATTTCCAAATGCACCCAGACTAATAAATTCCCATAGAAAATCTTCTCAGGAACCCTTAATGAATAAGCATAAACCAACCAACTGAAAGACATTTGATGACCAAACCATGTTAATTCACAAGTGCTGGGAAAAATATATGCAAATACTTCACAGTTTTGCTTCAACTAATAAAAAGTCAGGAAAAAATTCTAAATAACTAAATATCTAAATAACTTTTTCTATTTTTTCCCCTCACAGGACAGCAGAAAATTGTGTAGAATTCAAAGTGTCTTTAAGAAACACAAAACCAAGGAAGACGGCCAAGTGCAGGAAGCTGCTGCAGCTCCTGGAGAAAGCAAATTTTACCCTCCCAACGCTGTGTTGTAAGCACAAGGTCACAGTGGATGTTGGCTCTGCAGTGAGACCCTCTGCTGCAGTTTTCCTGTACTGTGTGAAAGATTAAACAGGCCCCCGGAGAAAGATCACCAGGAAAATGATTTTTTTATTGAGGACCATGAAGATGAGTGGAGTTGGATGCATCACCCGCTTCCCTGTCTCTCACTGTATCGTGAGTCGTGGTGTGACAGCAGCAAGTCAATTAGCGGGGTAATTAACAAAACCATTGGTGCAGAGCACCCGGCATTCACCCTGCCAGTGTCAGGAGTGTCCTTGGCAGGGTGAGATGGACAAAGAAGTAACAGCAATCTTCATTTTAGAAAGCTGGGAACTTGTCCACCTTTAGCCTGAATTCTCAAGCTGGACTTTGCACATGGTACGATCCCAATTTCTGATCAGTTCAGCTACGGGGTGTTCCAGAGCAGGGAACTGCTGCTCCAGGATTCCCTGGAATTCTGCGGGAGATCTTCCAGCTCTGGATGCAGCACTGCTTGTGCAGTGCTACCAATCCACCCTCGTTTCTCAAAGATCCCGAGGATGTATAAACTGTTCTGATGGCTTTTCTAAACTAGTTGCAACTAGTCTTTCATGAAAGAAAAAAAACAGGCCTTAATAAATCTAGTGTTTGTGCAGAAAATAACTTCCCTCTTATTCAAGTTGTACCCTGGCTGATTCCAGAACTGGTCTGTGCTTGTGCTAAATGCGCCGAGAGCTGATAAAAACTGCCTTGGATTAGAAATAGGACTCTATTCAGCATTCCAAATGGAAACACTGAGATGGCTGAACAGTCCATTTAGCATTTTGATTTTATTCAGAAGCACTGTTGTCATTGCATGCATTTATGAACTGGCAAACCCCTCCATCCCGGATCCTACGATAGTGTTTTCATTGCTGTTTTGTCCATACCAGCCAAAATGATCTCTTCAATGCAAATATCCACAATATCCAGTGGAAATGGAAGTGTCACTATTGGGGGAGTGCTCAGCTGGATCACAGCCTGCTCCCCACCACGCTGAGATATCTCCCATGCCCGTGGTAGAGAGTCAAGGGAGCTTTCTTGAATTTAGTCTAGAATAGACTTCCATTTGGCACAAATGCAGGTCTTTAGCACTATTTTTTCATTTCCTTTTATGTTTATTGTAGCATGACCTCTGCCTGCAGACACTGAACACCCCTGTAGACAATCTCAACATTTCATAGTAAATTTTCCAAGCAATCAAAGCAGCCCATTTTTCCTGTCATTTATAGCGGTGTAAATGAGGGTGGCTTCAAAGTGATACATGTGGAAACACAGCAGAAGTGACTGGAAAACAATGCCTCACAATTTTTAACTGCTTGGAAACTCGGGAGTTCAGAATGTTTATAGTTTAGAGTAGAAATCTTTGTCTCTACTGACAGCTCTGTCTCAAGTGACAGAAGCACTGCTCGTACTTCCTCCACGGCAAAAAGCAACACAGAAATGGTGCTTTACCCCCAGGGAATTTTATCAGTCAGAATGGGTTTGTATTCATGCAAATTACGGCTCTGCTCCCACCCAGCACTGTCAAACAGCTCCGATTTTCAGCGGTACAGCGACTCCTAACTCTGATTTACACAGTGCAGTGACCCAGCTCGTCCTGTTCCAAGCAGTAGTTTGAACAAGTTTTCAATAAAAGCCCCCTCCAACCAGTATCTCTGTCAGTCTCTTGGATAAACACTACACTGACATCTTGAAGAAAACCCCAAATGTTCATGTGCCAATAGAAAGAAATATTCATGTGTCAATGTGCCAAGCCCAAATCAGGTGGGCAGCGGGCGTGCAGCCTGACTTCAGTAAAACCTGCAGAGTCTAAACCCACGTGCTCTAAACTCCATCTAAACTGACATCTCCCATCTGTTCTGAGAGGCAGCTGCATTTTTCCCTCTCTCAAGGCTAGCTGTGTTATAAGTCCCATTACTTGCACTTTGCATAGGCAAAACCCCCTATTACTACAATATTCCACAATTACCATAATGATAATGTTGGTATTTGAACACTGTGAGTTCACTTTGCAGCAAACCTCAAAGCATGCAGCTGCTCTGCGCTGCACTGCAAACCCTTGGCACGATTTTTAAAATCACTTGGGGCTCAGTCAGATCTTCCCAACACAGCACTCTGCTCATTATCATCCTACTCCTTAAACATCCCGTCCCTCCCAGCCCAGCCCTGCGCTATCTGCCCACACGGGGCACACCTGTACAGTCCTGGGCCAGGAAAGCAGAGCAAACAATCGTCCCGAGGTGCCTGAGCTCAGGGTACAGCGTGTGCAGCCCTGGCCAGCGCTGACAGCTGACACGGCTTGTTTGGGACACATTTGCTGATAAGGATGAACGAGTTTGTGCATTTCCTCAAAAACTCCGCATCCCATTAATCAGCACCTGAGAGGAACGACCGGTCTGGCAATAATCCTGACACCCACTCCTCTCCTCAGCTTCTCCAAGAACAGAGTCCAGAGAACCCTGGAGTTACCCAGCAAGATCACAGGAATGCTCTGCTCGGAGAGCTTTGGTGCTGATCTGGCTTAACAGAGTTCAGCTTTTCATTCTGAGGCAGCATCTGCCATCAGAAGGGGTTGGGAGGGTGTAACACGTTTCAGACATGTGGTCTAATCTGTAACAGTCTCATGTATAAAATTAGTTCACAATTTTAGCCCCTTCAGAGCTCCGAAGTCAGAAGATTGTTCTTTCATTCAAAATTAAAACAATCAGTGCAGTCCTTGATAAAGCAAATTAACCTAATAAACAAGTATTTACCTTTCAGTGTTCATTTTTCTCAGGACAAACCCCAATATGTAGAGTTTACCTCTGAGTTCTACAGCAGAAGGAGGAGGTATAAGACAGAAGTTGTTCCCTATCTCATTCATCATTTCGTTGCCAACAACATTTACATTTTTCAGTGGAGGTTGTTAAAGCAGGACACGTTAAATCCTTTGGCTTTTGCAGGACCTGCCCAGCTAATTTTTGCTCAGCTTGTTTGAGCACACAGGTATGTGAGGTTCATGTGGTGATAAGAAATGAATGTTACACTGAATGATCAAGGAAGGAAAGAATTCTAATTTGGGAGAGAGGATGTGAAGTCAGGACACAGTGACAGAACCCAGGGTGGAGAAATTAAATTGCTTCTGTGGGGTCTGCCTGGGCTCTGGTCCCTGCAGGACATGGGCACACTGGGGTCAAGCTCCTCTGGCTGGTCTGCTGGAGAATTCCATGCCCCACGGAGACTCTAGGAAATTATATCTGATCCTGATGTGAAGGTATCTAGAGATTCCGTCAGAAGGCACAAACAGAGTAATTTACCAATCAGAACAACCCAGTCTGTGTCTCCTCACACCATTTCATTCCTGCAGAACCTTCCCTGGGATGGTACAAACTGATTGTTCCTCTTTGCACTGCAGTGGCACAAGAAAGGGAATGCTCCTGGTCAAGGCTGTCACAGGTAGCTCAGCCCTCTCTGAGGTGAGTGCCAGTGAGGTTTGATATCTGCCCCTGCTTCTCCAGTGCCGATTGCCTGACCCGTTACCCTGCTCAGGATTCAATTTCCAAACCACAGAGCATTCACAGCAGCCACCAGTGCAGACTGACATGAGACACTCATTCTGAACATGGCAGCCTCAGCTGCATGGGGACTTTGCTAAATTTGTGAGATGCGTTTGAAAAACAGAAATAATGGTACATACACTTGTAAGTTCTCTGTACCACTGATAGTGAGCAGCAAAAGGACTACAGCAGACGTGAGTATCTGTTAATACAAATACAAATATAAATGATGGGACAATGTAGAGTTAATGAAATCTCAGTCAGCTATCTCTCTTAAAACATGTTGCAAACACTTGAATTTCTTCTTTTCCCAGCTCTGCATTCTCTGAAGAATATTATAATTTATTGTCTCAAGCCATATTTGGTATTTAGTGCCTCAAGAAGCTTGTGAAAAAAGATCTGTTTGTTACATGAAAATGAAAACATGTTGTGGTTTCACCTCAATTTCTTTCCTTCTCCCCCACTTCTAAAGAGAAGAGACAATTTTAAGAACCAAGAAAAGTAAACAACCCAGATATAAAAAACATACAAACACAAATACAAACAAAAACAACTCATAAGTTAGGAAAAAACTGGAACTTGTGCCTGGGGTAAAGCATGTAAAAAGTGGTGATTTATTCAAGGGCAGAATTTTGGCATTTTCTTTAGCTTCAAGTAAATAAATAAGACAAAAAGTCTTTTCATCTGATTGTTTTACAGTGCCTGAGGCTATGTACGTTGGACACTGTTTGCAACTGTTTTCATTTAGGGGTGAGTGAAGTGGTTCAATTAGAACATGAGCAGCTCTGAACCTTTGCTAGGAATAAATCAGAATATTTCTGGGAAGGTTCAAGGAAGTCCAGTTAATTGTCATTATTTACCTCCTTGTAGTCATGTGTTGAGACACTGCCTGGATTCAAAAGTGCCACCATATAGCCCAGCCCTATTATATTATGCTTAATCCTGCTGATCAAACCAGTTTGAATTGGCTGGGCCAGCTGCACGGAAATTTGGGGGAACTAACCCAAATAAAAGAAGAAGTTTTGAGTTCCACCCATTACAAAATTCCCACAGCCACTACTGGGCCCTTTACTTCTGTGGGAAAAAAGGAGCTGATGCAGCCTTCAAGAAGAGGAGCCCTGGAGCAGTAAAAGCAGAGGCTGGGTCTGCACCAGGGCCTCTGCAGAGGAGAGAAGGATGTGGAAGAAGTGCTTGGGGGAGACCATGAGGGAGGGGCAGAGAGTGAAGAGCCCTGGGCTGCTGAGGGCTGGTTCCTCTGGCAGGAGCTCTGCTGGGTTCCTCTGGCAGGAGCTCTGCTGAGTTCACCTATGTGGAACAATGAGTTTTATGTATCTCTGGATTTATCTGGCATGAAAAACATATTTGTCACTTTACACAATATTCAGGAAGTCATGCTTTCTCTGAGATGCAGGAATCCTTTCAAAAAAACATGTAAATATGTCCAAGAATACAGGTATTTTTCTGCAACAGGGTATTTATTGTGCATCTCTTGGATGCCAAAATAGCTATAATTGTTATACTGCTTCCTACCGAGTGGAGGATTTAGAAGTGCACCTTTATATTCACGGAAGAGTAGCAGCAATTAGCAAAATTAATTTAGAAGTGTGAATTCTTTTTCAGTCTGGGTTACAGTATCTTTTAATCATGAAATGGTAAGAGATTTATTATTATACTCTGAGTGCACAGACTTGTTCAAGGCTGTTCTTTACTGTGTGTATGAAGCACTGATACCACTAGACAGCCCCAAATTCATCAGTTCCTGGTTTTGCAATGGGAAGGGCCCAGCTGGCACCTTATGCCACATCCTCCATCCATGCAGCTCCCATATGTGATTCCCTCTTCCCTTATCAATTCAGGACTGCTCAGTTCTCCTGCCAGACCTCAGCAGCAGCTAACTTCTGAGGATGCTCTAAACATTCATTCACTTTCTGTGCAAGCAGCTGGTGAAGAGCTCCAGATAACAGAACTGAAGGCAAGGTACAGAATTGTCACAGAAAGATTAACTGAAGGCAAGCAGGTACAGAATTGTCACAGAAAGATCACCTCTTCCATGCAAGGCTGGGCATTGGAGAGGAAATGGAAACTGATTGCAGTAACTAAAACTTCAGACAGACAGTGATGGTGAATCCTGATTTGAATTTTGATAATTTTGATCCCTCAGTTTTGCAAACGTACAGATAACAGAAGTGTATTGTCATGCAGAGATAAGAATATTATTTTTAATAGAAATGCACACTACGTTAGCTCACAGGAATGTTTACAATTTGGAATGTGTGGTCTGTTTCAGTTTCTGAGCACTAGACAATAACTATTGCAGGCTCAGGCTTCTTCCACTTACTATATTTAGAATTTAGCAATCACTTTGCACAGAATCACACCTTTCTTCCTTCATGCTTCCCCTGATTATACCCCGTTCTGAACCTGAAGTTTATCACAACATTTTCCCCAAATTGCTGTCTGTATTGTGAATCCCCACTGAAGTTCCCAGCAGCTCTGTTAAGGAACACTGATAAATGTGCATTATCAGCCAGCTGAGTGAACATTACACAAGGATTCCTGGCTCCAGAAGAGGCAGCTCCAATGAGAGTTGAAAAATCCATTCATTCATTCCCTCCTTCCCAGCAGCATTCCTTGGCCTGGAGCCAGATGCCATTTGACGTCACGGCTCTGACCAGGAACATAATGTGCTGGCACTGGGACAAAAGCTCTGCTATGGAAAAAACCAGCAGCAAGTAGAAACTTATCAGGGTGGCTGGGAAGAGAGACTTTAGAGAACGAGGCTGAGGGCAAAGCAGCAGAAAATTCAATGAACGATGTCAGGGCCAATATTTTGCTTTTGCTTTTCTGCACAGCATCTTCTTGGGTTACTACTCCAAAGCACCAATCTCATTAACACAGACACCACACGGCAAAAAGATGTCCTAAAATACTTAATACTTCCCATTCTACTCTTTGCAGCACTTGCTGAAGTGCTCCAAAAGGTCTGTTTTTGCTTTTTTATTCAAAATATTTCAAACACAATAACCCAAAGATTTATTTTCTGGTCTGCAGTAGATTTGTACTTAAAAATCACTGTTCTGTTTATTTGAGTTAAATATTAAACAGGTCTTTAAGTAAAGACTTTGCAGTGTTAGTATACAAAACTCAGAAGGTGGTTTAAGGACAGGAAAAAAATCTTGTAAGTCTCTTCATAACCATAATTAAGGTACTGGGTAAAAAACAAAACCCAACAAGCTTCTAAACTAACTATGAAGCAGAGAAATAAAATAATAATGAATCTAAAAAGGACTAGGAAATATTTGAATAGCAACAATGGGTTTTGCTGATATGAGTTTAGAATGCCAGACTGACAACCAGCAGAGTTCCATCACTGATACCCACAGCTGTAGCATTGCAGCTATTGACTTGTAGAAGTTTATAGGAGAAATTTCCTGAACTGTCTATGAATCTTAGGATAGTCTATCATAGAATTAATTTTGGAAACAAATGTATGTGGCAGTAATTTAAAATGTAATTCTCAATAAAATCTTCTGAAGATGTCCGTCACCTTCCTGATTGTTGGAGTTCTTGGGCTCTTCACAGAAAATGCTGTGTTTCAATGACTCTGGAATTTGAGGCTGCTCAGCAAATGCCACCAGACAGCTCTCTGAATTTCAGTGCATCTTCAAGGGCTGTGTTCCTGCTCACTTCAGGCAGGAAGGACATTGTGGGAAATGAGCTATGCACTTCCTTCCACAACGAGTGGCTAAACTGGAATCATGAATATCTCGTGTCCATCCCAAGCCAATATCAGCAATTCCTTTCTGCCCAGGTCATCAGACTCACAGCATCAGTAACTGCAGTGTCCAAACCCCTTTTCAGCTGAATGTACCCAGTCATCAGGGACATATGAAGTGGGAAAAGTTCACAAACATTGTGCTCCATTGAAATCTGGAACTACTTAAGCTGAAATGAGACAAATCTGGACAATAGCATCTCTCCGCAGAAAAACTGCCCTGCCCAAGCCCACATATCTGTTCCATGGAGAGTTTTAGCTGGGGCACCAGTGTCTAACAAACCTCTCATCCCTTGGTTATCTCATTATCCAAGTACCTGCTAATCAGCAGGAGCAATACAGGCACAGTTAATAATGACAGCTGATAAAACTGAGCACTGCTGAAATTCCATGGGACAGTGCCCACAGTGAACTGCAAGCTCCACCTACCCACCCTACACATGGATTAATGAAAGTGAATTCTTGCCAAGGCACATTATTGCTGAAAGATTACCCTGGCTTCAGAATTTCTAGTTTGAGTTTAAACCCTGACATGGAGAAAATATTACCTATCAATTTGACATTATTTCATAATGACTAAATTAGAAGTCATTTTAGTTTTCTAATCTCATAACATTTAAACCATAATTGTAACATTATTTTTCCCATCCTCTTTGTAAGTTGCTCTTATCGACTGCTCTTAGTTTGAACAATAAAGAATATTTTCAAAGTAGCCACAGATTTCTCTCTTAATTTGTAATGGATGCTCTGCTAGCTTCACATCTCACTGAGCCACTTCTCTTTGACCAAAGCTTCATTACTGAGCATTTACCACTCTTTGGTCAACAGCAACTGCCCTCAGGCTCATATATCCATCCTCCTCCCATGCCTGGCTTTGCATTGATAAAAGCTACTTCACGAGAGAAAAAAAAAAGAAAAAAAAAGAAAAAAAAAAGACATTATTAAAAATGTTGACAATTATTCAATTCAACATTTTCCACACTTTTAAACTCTAATGCAAAATTTTGATCTCACCTCAGCTGGATTTTGCTTGCCAACAGCTTGGAGTTTCTCTAATCCCTAAAAAACTGCTGTATTGCAAAAACAATTGGTGGGATGCCTCTTGTGAAATCATTAATTTGACAAGTTCTATATATTTTGAATAACTTATTTAATGGATTTTCTCTTGTTCATGATTTACTTGGGATCAATGGCTTATGTGCAGAATGTGCAAACCTAAACACAAACAAGCCCCGACTGTCCTATTGCCCCAGCACACAATTCTGGTTTTGGGTGTGCATAGCCCCACCTATTCCAGGCAGGGACACGGTGCCAGAATCCCAGGCCACGAGGTGGATCCTGCATCCCATGGCTCTGCTCATCTGGGCAGCACATGCAGGACAAGCAGGGCAGGGACACTGCCCAGGGAGGAGGAGAGGAACCAAGAAGCACAGTGAGACTGCACAAAGGCTAAAAGTCACTGGATGGAACCACTGCTTGAACCACTTGAGGCTGCTCAGGAATAAATATCTGAGAAATATCCTGAGGTATCAAAATCTGGCTACATTCCAAACTGGAACAAAGTAAAGATCTTCCAGCTCTTTTCCAAGAGGAGAACACGAGAACACAGCCCTTGTAACAGGCAGACAAATCTCCAGCAGCCCGTTCTGTGGACACTTTTCTGAGACACGGCAGGCATGAGGCAGGGCTGGCACTGCCAGCACTGACCACTGGGCCCCTCCACCTTCCACAACAGGAGGCTCTCTCACATTCTCTTCCTCTGGCTACAAATTCCATCTGAGGCTCAGATGGGCTTTTGTAAGAAGTACACATCCACAAGTGTTTCTCTTCAAACCCCAGCATTTTCAGACAAAGAATGTTTTGCTAAAACATTCCCAAGCAGTGCTCAACCCTGCTCTTCCAAGCTCAGCTACATATTTCTGCTTCAGAGAGGGAACCCAAACCTTGAACGCCAGACTATTGTGATTCACTGAAGTGTTGCATGGAGGAATGAATTTCAGAGATGCTGCTTCACTGAAAAACTGCAATTTGCTGTGAAGACACCGCCTTTCCCTGCATTTCAAACTACACTCTGGCAGCAGAGATTTTTCACTTCATAAAACAAGACATTGTAATTGAAAGCATAGAAAATTCTTTGCTGTAGCAGAAATGAAGTCTTTTGTTCCATCTTAAAAGTTCCTTGTGGGAAACAACAACAACAACAACAACAAAGCTTAAATGACCCTGAAACCAACCGTAAAATGGTATAGAAATTACCCTGTTAGGAACAGATCCTCCGTGGATAAAGGTGGTTTCTGTTTTTTTAAGGACCTTAGTCCTTAAGCTACATATTAGTTTTGGTTGCCATGCGTACCTGCTCCCTGAGAGGTCACTGTGACCCATTCATATTGATCTACATGCAGATAGGAGTGAAATGTTGATATTTTGTAAGTGTTCCATGTTTTTACAGACAATATTTTTCATAGGAACCAGAATAAATTAGTTTGGTTAAATTTTCTCATGTTTTATCAGCTACAAAAGAGAGATTAATTCCTGATGGAGGGGTTTTCTTTATAAAGAAAAGCTTGTGATTCAATTCTTTATCACAAGCACTCAGAGAGGATTCATACGTGGTGTGCCTGATGCCACAGGCAGAGAAGGTAACTGATTTTTAAAGACACTAAGCAGGCACAATCGTTCTTGCAGCTTGCTTTGGAACAGAACACCTCTGAAAGCCAGTGGTGACAGGGCACTAAAGAACACAAGCCCTTACATTCAATAAACAAGGTGTTAACAGGCTGAAAGAGAAATTACAGGTGAAATATAACCACTTCCACTTCCCTTCAGCGTGAAGGTAGCTTGGTTGGGCTGAGAACACCTGATCCAGGAGGGAAGGCACAGAGCAGATAACTCATCTCAAACATCAGACATGCACACTGTGAAGGGTTTGGTTTGGGGTTTTCTTAGTACTTTAAAATAACAACAAAGACCTCATAACTTTATTTCTGTTTCACACATTTCAGAAGGCATTTTCCAGGCTTTGCAGAATCAGGTAACTGCCACTGAATAATGACAGTTGTTCTCTAATTTATACTGACAATTGTTTCACTTACCTGGCAGGGCAGAGAGAGCAGCAGCAGCTCTCCACCACCACAATTAGATTGTGCAATTTTGTTGTCATTTGAGAAAACAGTGAGCAGATCCAAGGGGATTTCAGAAGAGCCAATGTGGGTTAAACCATTCCCTGCCCAGTCCCACCACCCTGCCCATTCTCCACCCCGACACCTCCTCCTGCACACGCACAACTTCTCCCTTCTGTTTATTTTTCGTTTTAAACACTCTAAGCAGAAATTGACTTTGGCTGCTTTTCCTGAACTCTGAAGTGTTTGAGCAGATAAGATTCAGATAACCCATCAGAAGAAAGTTTCCTAGGTCCCTCTTCTTCTGGCAGGTGGTCACCAAGGCCAGCCATGCACTGAGGTTTCTTTGCCCTGCAGAAGGATTTTTCTGTCTCATTTACTTTTCAAAATGGGACAGATTTGAATTTTTTTCTGTATCTCGCTTGGAAAAACTGTTGCAGTTGAAAGATATGTGTTTATATAGTGCTGGGGAAATACAATGTGTAAATCTCCCTGCTGCCATCCCAAATGTGTTGGTAATTTCCCAAGCAGTTTTATTGAGCCCCTCAGACTCAGCAAAAGGGAGCTGATCTGAGCTCCTCCTCCTTTATGGGAAATAAATAAAGAGTGATAAAATTCTTACACTGTAAAAGTACTAAGATGTGCCTCCAGAAATAACTGCGCTTTAGAGGACAATATAAAAATAGTCACATTTGTTTCAAGGAAATACTAGTTAAAATAGATAAACTTTTATTTTCCTACAACCATTTTTTTTCACTTAAAGGCTTACCTGAAATGAGAAGGCTTTTGTTCTCCTCCTAGACAAAAAGGAATTCAGGCAGTTCCTTCCACACAGGATATTTGTTGTAAGTACAGTCTTACTTATGGCTGGCATGGATTTTGTCAGTAATAATAATAATAATAATAATAATAATAATTATTATTATTATTATTACTATTACTATTAATACTACTACTACAAATAATAACATTTTATATCAAAGTTTACTGTGGATCACTGAAATTGTAGAATTAGCTGGGGTGTCTCAGGAGGGACTCTTAAGTGGTAATACTGGTTTATGGTAGTGGTATTAATCTTCTGTTTTCCTCCTGCCCCAGAATCAATGTGTTCTGCTGTTCTAGAAACATTGTTCATGTGCCATGTGGTTCACTGTACTAGAGACCTAATCTGGATTAAAACTAATCCAGAAGAAAACACTTTTTTTTTGGTTTTTTTTTTTGTTTTTGTTTTTGTTTTTGTTTTTTGTTTTGTTTTGTTTTTGTTTTTTTGTTTTTGTGGGGTGTGGCTTTTTGGTGGTGGTGGTGTTTTTTGAGGANCGTGAAGGTAGCTTGGTTGGGCTGAGAACACCTGATCCAGGAGGGAAGGCACAGAGCAGATAACTCATCTCAAACATCAGACATGCACACTGTGAAGGGTTTGGTTTGGGGTTTTCTTAGTACTTTAAAATAACAACAAAGACCTCATAACTTTATTTCTGTTTCACACATTTCAGAAGGCATTTTCCAGGCTTTGCAGAATCAGGTAACTGCCACTGAATAATGACAGTTGTTCTCTAATTTATACTGACAATTGTTTCACTTACCTGGCAGGGCAGAGAGAGCAGCAGCAGCTCTCCACCACCACAATTAGATTGTGCAATTTTGTTGTCATTTGAGAAAACAGTGAGCAGATCCAAGGGGATTTCAGAAGAGCCAATGTGGGTTAAACCATTCCCTGCCCAGTCCCACCACCCTGCCCATTCTCCACCCCGACACCTCCTCCTGCACACGCACAACTTCTCCCTTCTGTTTATTTTTCGTTTTAAACACTCTAAGCAGAAATTGACTTTGGCTGCTTTTCCTGAACTCTGAAGTGTTTGAGCAGATAAGATTCAGATAACCCATCAGAAGAAAGTTTCCTAGGTCCCTCTTCTTCTGGCAGGTGGTCACCAAGGCCAGCCATGCACTGAGGTTTCTTTGCCCTGCAGAAGGATTTTTCTGTCTCATTTACTTTTCAAAATGGGACAGATTTGAATTTTTTTCTGTATCTCGCTTGGAAAAACTGTTGCAGTTGAAAGATATGTGTTTATATAGTGCTGGGGAAATACAATGTGTAAATCTCCCTGCTGCCATCCCAAATGTGTTGGTAATTTCCCAAGCAGTTTTATTGAGCCCCTCAGACTCAGCAAAAGGGAGCTGATCTGAGCTCCTCCTCCTTTATGGGAAATAAATAAAGAGTGATAAAATTCTTACACTGTAAAAGTACTAAGATGTGCCTCCAGAAATAACTGCGCTTTAGAGGACAATATAAAAATAGTCACATTTGTTTCAAGGAAATACTAGTTAAAATAGATAAACTTTTATTTTCCTACAACCATTTTTTTTCACTTAAAGGCTTACCTGAAATGAGAAGGCTTTTGTTCTCCTCCTAGACAAAAAGGAATTCAGGCAGTTCCTTCCACACAGGATATTTGTTGTAAGTACAGTCTTACTTATGGCTGGCATGGATTTTGTCAGTAATAATAATAATAATAATAATAATTATTATTATTATTATTAT